>CM072815.1:63140347-63440347 GCA_036937905.1 Salvia rosmarinus | reverse complement strand
TTTTATGCTTTTCAATTTTTTTTAAACAAACTGAAAAAATAAAAACAAACATGAAATAAAGATTAGGGTGAGAAAAGTAATCTTGGGTAAGCTCCCAAGCGGCGCCTTTGTTTAAAGTTCGAAGGCTTGACATAATTCAAGCTCGATTTAGGTAATTTGAGACGGGGCCAAACTCATAGCTTCACAAGTAACCAATTTCACGCCTTCATGATATGGTTTCAACAGCTGACCATTTACTTTGAGAATTTTCTATGTATCCAAGCTTTGAATGACAACGGCACCATGGATACTGACACTCACAACCTCAAATGGTCCCAACCAATTAGATTTTAACTTTCCAGGCATGATCCTTAAGCGAGCATTGAAAAGCAAAACTTTCTGACCAACTTCAAAAGTCTTTCTTTGAATGTACTTGTCGTGAAGAAATTTGGTACGCCTCAGATCGACTCGCATTATCATAAGCTCCAACTGAGCTCTTCTAACTCTTTGAATCGAAATTTTCTGTCTCGACCAACTAAATTCTCTTCTAGGCAGCAATTCTTCACTGACCCGTAAAGCTTTATGAGCCACCGACGGGTAAGTGGCATTGCTTCCCAAAATCGGTCGGTGGGGAGACATGCCAATTGGTGACTTGAATGATGTGCGGTGTGCCCATACCGCATCATCTAGTCGCGAACTCAATCTTTACAACTCAGTTCACTGCCTTCTCAAGTATACTTTTCACCTCCGATTGGAAACTTCACTGTCCATTTATTGGGATAGTAGGCGTTGGCAACCCTATGATGAACTCCATATTTCTTGAACAACGCCTAAAGTTACATTGCAAAATAGGATCCTTGATCACTTATGATGGCACGAGGTACACCATACACGTAAAAATGTTAGTCCCAAGGAAACCGCAACCACTTTGAATCGTTAGTTCGGGTGGCCTCGACTTCCACCCACTTCAACAACTAATAAAATGTAAGAATTTCCAAATGAACTAGGAAATGGACCCATAAAATCCATACCCCAAACATAAAAATTTCACACACTAAGATAGGAACTTGAGGCATCTCATTACGAGAAGAGATATTACATGTACGTTGGCGGTGATCACAGCTCTTACGTAAATTGTAGGCATCCTTAAAGATTGTTTCCCAATAGAAACCACTAGAATTTTATGAGCTGTCCGTTTGGACCAAATGACCTCACATGCGTGGGCAATGACAAAACTCCAAATGGAATGAATCTCATCATCGAGAATGCAACGCCGAACGACTTGATTAGAGCATGTTTTCCACAAATAAGGTCGTCCCATATGAAATACTTTGCTTGGCTCCTCAATTTGTACTTACGTGCGCTTCCATTCCTTAGGAAAAACTTAAGCCGTTAAATAATTAACCAAATCAACATACCATGGAGTTCATTTCAACACTCGGCGTGTTGTTCGTGCGAAAGTCGTCTCGTATGGGCATACCGTCGACTTCAATCTGCGATCTGCGAGATGATTAGCAACTAAATTCTCGGCTCCTCTCGATCCTTGATTTCTAAGTCAAATTCATGCAGCAAAAGTATCCAACGGATTAAACGAGGTTTAGATTCTTTTTTGGAAAGCAAATACTTGAGAGCTGCATGATCAGAATATACAACAACTTTAGAACCAATCAAATATGATCTAAATTTTTCACAAGCAAAAACAATGGCCAAAAGCTCATTTTCCGTTGTTGTGTAGTTGCATTGAGTGGGGTTGAGAGTATTGGAAGCATAATAGATAACATGACTTTCTTTCCCAACTCTTTTGCGAGAACGACTCCAACGACGAAGTCACCGGCATCACACATGATCTCGAATGGCTCTCCCTAGATCGGTGGGTGAATGATAGGGGTTGGTGTCACCAGTGTCTCAAAAGATCGAAGCTTCCTTGCATTTTCATCGAACATAAAAGTCACATCTTGATGAAGCAACCTTGTGAGAGGTTGAGCGCCTTCGAGAAGTCTTTATGAAACGCTGTAAAACTTGCATTGCCTAAGAAAGCACGAATCTCTTTCACGAGATGGATAAGGTAACTTGACAATCGAATAATTTTGCCTTATCTACTTCTAAACCTCTTTCGTAAATCACGTGACCAAGCACAATTCCTCCTCGACCATAAAATGACACTTTTCAAAGTTTAACACAAGATTAGTGTCAATGCACCTCTGCAAAACTTGATCAAGATTAGTCGAACAAGTATCAAAAGAATCTCCATGAACTGTAAAATCATCCATAAAATTTCAATGCGGTTATCAATCATATCGGAAAAATGCTCATCATACACCGTTGAAAAGTACCAGGAGCGTTACATAATTCAAACGGCATACGACGACATGCAAACATGCTAAACGGACAAGTAAAAATAGTTTTTTCTTGATCTTCTTGAGCTACAAAATTTTTGAAATAACCTAAATAGCCATCAAGAAAACAAAAGAACTCTTTTCGACCAACCTCTCAAGCGTCTCATCAATAAATGGTAAAGGAAAATGATCTTTCCTAGTGGCATTATTCAACTTCCTAAAATCTATGCACATACGCCAACCAGTTTGAAGCTTCATGTGAATCAATTCATTCTTCTCATTTTGACTAACTGAAAACCGACTTCTTAGGTACCACATGAACAGATGCACCCATGCACTATCGAAATCGGATAAATAACCCCAAATCAAGCAATTTAAGAATTTCTTTAAGCACAACTTCTTTCATGGCGGGTTCAACTTTCTTTGAGGATCTCTAGAAGGTTTATCGTTAGGCTCAAGTAAGATTCTATACATGCAGTAGAGGACTTATACCTTTGATGTCGGCTAAAGTCCAACCAATGTTAGTTTTGTGCATCTTCAAAAGTTTAACCAATCTTACCTCTTGCTCTTCACAAAGGTCTTTGCTTATTATGACCGGCAGTGTGTCGTGCTCCCCCAAGAAAACATACTTCAAATGTTGAGGTAACACCTTCAACTCCAAAGGTGGTTTCTCAACAGATGGAAAAATCCATTTTGTACTGGTCGGGATGGGCATCCTGCTCGACAGGTGCCGAATTGGAACTTCTTCCGCATAGTACATCAGCTTGATAATATCTTTAATGGCATCATTTTTCTCTGTTTTTCCATCTTCTTCACTTAATGCACTAACAAAATGTGCTCTAGCTCATCATCCCCGAAATTCTCAACAAAGTTCTCAACTAAAGGGTCAATAATATCAATCATGAAAGCAGTTCAGGATCTTCAACATGCTTCATAGCTTCAAATACATTAAATGTGACTATATCTCCATCAAATTCGAGGCTCGTGAGACCCTTATCCACATCAATTTTGTTCTAGCGCTTTTATGAATTGTCTTCTAATAAAATCAAAGATCTCTTTGAGAAATGTAATCATCCATGTCAACAACATAAAAATCAGGAAAATACATATCATTTACTTTCACAAGAATATTCTCAACAACACCTTCGTGATATGCATTAGACCTATCTCGCTAATTGAATGACAACACCAGCTTTGTTTTAAAGGCCCTAAATTTAAGTCCTTATACGTAGAGTATGGCATGACATTTATTGACGCGCCTAGATCTAACATGACTTTCTCGATCCTCTGATTGCCAATTATGCATGGAATAGTAAACATACCAGGATCCTTACACTTTTACGGCAATTTTCTTTGAATAACAACTGACACATTCTCACTTACTCTAATTTTTGCATCATTCCCAAACTTCATTTTTTTAGAGCAAAGCTCCTTCAAGAATTTTGCGTACCTGGGAACTTGTTTAATTGCATCAATCAGAGGCAAGTTTATCTCTACCTTCTTGAAAACTTCCAAAATATCTTTGGCATCCTCTTCTTTCTTGTTTCGTGCCAACCTGGAAGGAAATGGAGGTGTAATCAATAATTGAGAATTTGAAACTTTAGGTTCTCCACTTACCTTTGAGGAATTGATCTCTGTGGAAGTCTGTAGCTCCTCATGGCCTTGGGTTTTCTCGCTTCTTCACGTTTTATTTCCTCATCTTTCTTTTTAGGATCCAGTTCAACTAACATATTTCCACTCCTTAGAATAACAGCAGACACCTTCTCCTTTGGATTCAACTCTGTTTGAGATGGAAGTTTCCCTTCGTTATTTTGTATCCGATTCATTTGAGTGGCCAACCGAGTAATCTGTGTGCCCATACTTCCCAACGCGGCTTGCGTCTCTTCCTGGAATGCTTGTTGACTTTGCACCAAGTTCTTGACAATCTCACTGCTCTGGGCGAGACTCTTCATAATATCACTCATATTCGGTTCTGCACGGGCGGGATGGGCATACTGACCAGCTTGCGCAGGTTTCTGCGCATAAGTTACAGGCTCTTGCTGATTCCATCTGAAATTTAGGTGGTTTCTCCAGCCTGGATTATATGTGTTAGAGAAAGGATCGTTTCTCCTATACCTTTGTGCATTCATATGTTGCTCATCTCCGCATCTCATGCTTGCTTGCTCGGTCAATTTTCCCGCAGTAGGACAAGAATCGAGATAATGAGTATTTTCAAGACAAATCTCACATTTCATCTTCCGAGTTTGAGCTACGGCAAAGCCTCTAACTAAGAAAGTTAGAGCATCAATTTTCTCGCTCACTCCCGAAGTTTTCCGCCATGTGAACCGGTCTCAGAACGATCATCATCCTCATCTTCATATTGTTGTCCATTGAAACCATATCAAGAATAAGTTGTGTGGCTTCTTCCAATGTTTTGTTTGTTAAACTTCCCCGCAGCGGCATCAACAATCTTCATTTCAAGAGCGACATACCACGGTAAAAGTAGTTAGTAAGCAATTGATATTCGAAAATCCATGATCGTGGCATTTACGACACAATTGTCAAACCGCCCCAATAGTCGATAAGCTCTGCTTTCTTTTGCTTAATGCTACTAATAGCCATTCTCAAATTTGCAACTCTTGATTCAGGGAAGAATTTCCTCAAAATTGCTCTTCCAAATCATCCCAAGTTTGAATCGAACCGGAGGAAGATCAAAAGCCAATCTCAAGCTCGCCTCGCAATGTGAGAGAAAGTTAGTAATTTCAAATTAACTTCGGAAAAACCATTAGGGCGTAAAGTCGCAAAACTAAATCAAACTCGGTGAGGTGCTTGTGTGCACTCTCCGTGTAAATCCCAAACTTAGGTAGCACTTGAATGAAACCAGTCGTATTTCAAGATTTCCATTGATAGTTGGCAAACGATGCATAACGGGCGATTGCTCCTATGGCGGCCTAATTCCTTTATCGGTTGAGCTCTTGGCGGATTAGGATTCACAATGCGCCTCATCACCCATTGGAACTTCAACTATATGTTCAACCTGCAGTCTAGTGAATTTGATCTAGCACCCTTCTTTAACTCCTCGGTTCTTTTTTCAATATTCGCGCGGTCTTCTCGATCTCGGATTAAAATTAATTCACCATGCACGAGAAGAATTAGGCATAAACTAAAAGAAAATAACATAAATAAAATGGCAAACCGAAAATTAGATGTAATCACTACTTAAACCGATCCCCGACAACGACGCCAAAATTTGGTGGGTCGCCACCAAAAATAATCGATCGACAACCGGTCGGTATGCTCAAACCTGCATGCATAAAGCAAGAAGCAAAATCGTTTTCAAGGACCGGCGAGAATTCTCCTAAACTTTCGACTAGCAACGTAACCACGAATAAATTGGGATTACTAAAACTAGGAATAATTAAATAAACAATAAATAGAAATATGAATTGAATTTTGATTAAAGAGAATAAAATTGAGAAAGGTAACAAATGCGTGAAGATATTCCAGCAACAAATTAATTCCACTCTAGCTTGATATTTTGATCATTGATGCAAAGATAATTTTAACTCATGCAAATAAATCAGTTATGACCACCGAAGACGCTTCTGACGCGATCTTATCTCTCCTTAGCTTCGCTATAATTAGGAAGACGCTTCACTAACTATTTCTCTAATCGATTGACAACCGTAAGAGACGCTTTATATATTTAATGAATCGACATCATGAAGAACTAGAGAAACCCGATTCAAAAACGATAAACTCTGACGCAGGATTACCGAATTAAGATTGTTATTCCCTTGACCTGAATGTCAATTTACCATTATTCAAACCTAAACCACGATTACGTATGACCGATTTAATTGGCTATTAATTAATTCTAACTCACTAAATATTGTACACTACCTAACGAATTGAAACAATTAAATCAAAGAGAAAACAGAGAATAACAAATACTTGCATATGAATTAAATGATAAATAACAAATTAGATCTCACATAAGAATTATGCTAGTGCTTCTTTAATCGTTACCGAAATAAAAGAGATTAGCTAGAACTCATAATAAAATAAAAGCAAAAGAATAAAATAAAAATGCAGAAGTCACGGCTGGAATGATAAAGAAGAAAGAAAAATTAATTGACGCCTCCCAAAATGTGATTCACGTGAATAAGCTTCCTGTAATTCCAAGTAGGAGGCATGAGGAGTTTTAGAGTTCTTTGGATTCTCCCCAAAAGAGGCGTGGGAAATTGTGTGGTTTTGGATAGGGCTGATAATTTTCGACACGACACGAGAACACGACACGAATACGCACAAAATTAACGGGTTAGTGTTCAACCTTATCGTGTTCGTGTCCTTTTCGTGTCGACACGATAAGGACACGATAATTTCGTGTCGTGTTCGTGTCGGATCCGTGTCGTGTTCGTGTAACCCGATAATTTTCGTGTTGCATTCGTATTCGTGTCGGATCGTGTCGTGTCGTTTTCATATAATTCGATAATATTTATATATATTTAATATTAATTTAATTATATTTTATATATTTTTATTTTTTATTTATTTATTTTCTAATTTTGATTTAAATTTATTATTTCGTGTCGTGTCAACACGAAAAAAATCGTGTCATATTCGTGTTCGTGTCATGTTCGTGTCGTGTCCGTGTCAGTACATTTCGTGTCGTGTTCGTATTCGTGTCGGACAGATCCTTAACGGGTCGTGTTCGTGTTTGGCCTTATCAGGTCGTGTCATTATCGTGTCGACACGATAACGACCCGACACGCACGAATTGTCAGCCCTAGTTTTGGAGGCGTGGGATAAGTTGTATCATTACAAACAACTAAAATAAAATATAAATACTAACCTAATCTAAGAATGGGCCGAAGACAAGGCCAAGAAGAAAAACCCACTTAAAAGGCTTTCAAAATAATAATAATATCCCATAATAATATTCATTCAATCTCTTGTCTTCAAATTCCTTCTAAAATCTTGCTTTTTCTTCCAAAATAATATCAATACCTACAAAATCCACAAAATATATGCAATTAGCTTCATAAAATATGATTAAATAGATATTAAGCATTTAAACTCATCAAAATCACCCAAAATATACGTATAAAATATGTCTAATCAATAGATCACTTGAATTTTACGTAAATTTATAAATTTGATTTATTTTATAAGTATAATATAAGGGACCATTTTGGACGGTCTAATGGTTTAGTGAGTTCATGTGGCCAAAGGTCACGAGTTCAAACTTCATTATCGCCTCTATAGGTTCAAGTCAGTCTCACTCGATTTTTTAATTGTGGTTTAGTCATCATGTGTCATTTACAAGCTATTGTAAAGAAACATAAGTTTTACCTATTACGAACAAAAGATAATGACCGATGGTTTGTATGAATTTTAAAAAAATGGAGACCTATATTCCTTATTTTACCTATGGCCTATAAAATGTCACGAACAGTACTGGTTGCAAGATGTGGATTCCCGCCTATTGATCCCAGGTTTAACATGATATAAGGATTCCTGTGTCTATCTATATGGTCTCCGAAGTTATCAGGCAGAGGCAGAAAAGCCCATAAAATTAAGAGGAAAATGACAAAGGCCCAAGTTATAGTGAGTTTCCATTAATTAAGCATAAACTTTAACAACTTCTCCCACCATATTTGTTATTGATTTATCAAAGTCAACACAAATCTTTTTTATTTCATTTTGATCTTTAGCTCTTGGATATATTAGAGGGTGTTTGGCTGAGCTTATAAGCTCTTTAAAACAACTTATAAGTTGTTTAAGAGTTTATAAAATTCGTCAGAAATGTTTGACAAAATAAGCTCTTAAGCGAACATAATTTATGAAAATAAGCTCCAACAGCTTATAAGTTCCCATAAAAATAAGTTGTCCAAACCCAACTTATTTTTTCATAAGCTTATAAGCAATCATGAATTTACCAAAATAACCTTATTATAGTTCGTTATTTCCTACATATACACTACCAACTTTATTTCTCGTCAATTTTATCGCTCAAACTCACGATTCTTTCTCTAGCTTATAAGATCAATTATCCAAACACTTTAATAACTTATAAGTTTTTGAAATATTACCTCTTATAAGCTCTTTAAAATAAACTTAGCCAAACACCCCTAGAGGTTTTAGGTTAACGAGGGAAGTTAGCATTTACCAATCACGAATACCTGAACATTTTTTTTTCCGTAGTTGGAAACTAAATCAAATTCCTCGTGAAAGCAATGGGGAGAATGTTTGCGCATTTAATAATCGTTGTACATTCAGCTTCTAAATGTATGTGTTGTTATAATATGACATAGGCAAACACTTGTGTGCGCGTCGCGTAAGTTTTGTTATTTATTTTAGTTTTGTTATTTATTTTATTATTTTATATTTTGTTTATTAATTCATAATTAAGGTTTATTAATTCATAATTAGAGTTTATTAATTCAAAATTAGAGTTTATTAATTCAAAATTAGGGTTTATTATTTCCAATTAGGGTTTATTAATTCAAAATTAGGATTTATTATTCAAAATTAGGGTTTATTAATTAACAATTAGGGTTTATTAATTCAAAGTTAGAGTTTATTAATTCATAATTAGGGTTTATTATTCAAAATTAGGGTTTATTATTCAAAATTGGGGTTTATTATTTTTAATTAGGGTTTATTAATTCAAAATTAGGGTTTATTAATTCCAAATAGGGTTTATTAATTCAAATTAGGGTTTATTAATTCAAAATTAGGGTTTATTAATTTATAATTAGGCTTTATTATTCAAAATTAGAATTTATTAATTCAAAATTAAGATTATTAATTTAAAATTATATTTATTAATTTACAATTAGATTTAATTTAATTAATTAATTTTAATTAGATTTAATTTAATTAATTAATTAATTAAGATTAATTAATTACTTAATTAAGATTAATTAACTCATTAATTAAATAAGGTGGTCTCACCGCGCGTGGCAGCACAGGAGACCACCTCTATGACATATACAAGTATTTAAATTTAGAAATTTTCAACACAAATATATAAACAAACCAAAAAACCATTTAACCCAAACCAAACTAAAATATTCGATTCAATATGGCATGCTAATTTGATTAGGTTTGATCGAAGAAAAATGTATTTAAGTTTGAGTTTTTGGGTTTGGTTTTGTTTGGAACCAACTATCCCAATGTTCACCATATAGAGAACTGTAAGATCATGGCTTAGAAAATGGTTATTGTGGTGAGACAGTGATTTACCCCTCACATTCTCATGGGATTGGAGTATGGGGCTCCCAAAGGGAGAACTTTCTCTTTGGAATAAGAATTGTGAACACTGACAAAGTTCATAAAACCTTGCTTAACTGCTAAGTCACCGTGATTTACTCATCACATTCTCACGAAACTAGAGTATGGAGGCTCTCAGGGGAAAACTTCCCCTTTTGGAATAAGAATTGCAGGATCATGGCTTAGAAAACGTGGGTGTAGGTGAAACTGTTTTGAAGTCTTTCTCTATTCAGTTTTCCTCCACATCTAGACAAATTTTGGGCTTTGTTATCCACCACAAATAATATATGTATATAAATGTAAAGATAACCACTCTTAAAGTCCCACATCATTAATAAAAACTCAAGATTTGAAGTCAAATCAGCCCATCAGTTTACTTGAAGCATTTCTCTCAAACTCCATGTACAAGTCATTCCAAAAACTCTTTCTAGGGGCCCAACATGAAATAAATTCAACTATATACCACGTTTAAAATATTTATTATTCTGACTACTTAAATTTTATAATTTCTGAATCGACCAAACTTTAAAAACCAATAAATTTTCTCGACCAATTAAAAAATCTGAATATAACTTTCAAGCTCAAAATTATTCTCTCTCTCTCTCACACACACACACCAAATATTTATATTCCAAATACTAGAAATGTTTCATGCTCTCTTGCCAATGACTCTATCTTGGGCCTTGGGGCCCGGCAAGTCGAGCATTTGTGTTAACCTTATTTATAAGTTTATCATAATGCTATCAACTTTTGAAATAATATCATTCCTCCACCTTTACGTTCTACTTTCCCAAGCATTAGGAGGGTGTTTGGCTATCTTATAAAATTTCTTCAAATAGTTTATAAAATTCGCTTGAAGCTTATAAACACACGTAAAGTGTTTAATAACAATTTCCTAAAAATTTTATAAACTGTAAAATAAGTTCTCTTAAAATAAGTAGCTCAACCCCAACTTATTTTTTCATAAACTTATAAGTAATAGTGAATTTACCAAAATAACCTTTATATGGTTTGTTATTTTCTACATATACACTATCGATTTCACTTCTCGTCAATTTTCTCTCTCTAATTCACGATTCTTTCTAAATTATAAAATTCAATCATCCAAACACTTTTGCGACTTATAAAATTCTTCAAATATTATGTCTTATAATTTCTTGAAACATCTTATAAGTTCTGGAGCTTTAAAACTCTTTAAAATAAGCTTAGCCAAACACCCTCTAGGTCTCGATTATAAATTCTCAAGTTCGTTGTATAATACTTATTTACTCTTTTCGGGAAATGACATGTGATCATGAAAAGTCTATTGTTTTCTTTCATAAATTTTCACAATTACTCCACATGTAAACTATGTTGTACATTGAGATATTTATGCAGTTGGAGTGCACAGTAACATAAACAAGACAAACAGCCAAAAATTCCGGATCAGGCTCTCGTTGATAGGAAACACACCTTCAGCTCAGCTTTATTCTCTATTTTAATGCTTAAAAACTAAATCTCTTACATTCACCAAAAAAAAAAAAAAAAAAAAATCTTCTCTTGCTTTACCTTACAAATAAAAATGACGCTGCTGCATTTTTCTTTCTTACCGATCAAATTCTCATCGTGGATTTCGTGAAAATTTGTACAATCTAAATAGATTCTCCATTAGTTTAAAGCAAGTACCTCTGTCTATTAAAAGATACTACATACTTTAGTATCCACTTTAATTGACCTTTTATCTTTATCTTTATCTTTTTACAAAACCCTAAGTGTGGATTTTTTTAGGAGCATGGATATGACATTTGACAGAAAGGAAATCTGTGTTCTTGAAATACAAAGAACCATATTTTGTTTTTGTTTTTAATTTGTCGTCATGAAACCCTAGGCTATGATAAGCTTTATACAGCTTAACAATTACGTAATTTACAACACTTTTAGAATAATTCCATTATAAATTTATTCTTATATTAATTGCTAGTTTTCTTGATTATATGATCTTAGTAGGAATTACTTGATAATCTATGTTCAGCAAACTATCGGATATAGATCGGATGGACTCTTTAATTATATCGCAATTGATAATTATATCATATTAGACATACAAAAATCCTACGTGAAATTTCATACCATGCGAAAATTCAAAAATATCAATTATTCTAAAGAAAAGTGTCATTTAGTTTTTACTTTGTAATTAGAAAATATCATTTATATTGAAGAAAATATTATTTATACTGAAAAAAATATCAATATCCTCACATGTACGGATGTACACACGGGAGACTAACTCATTAGACATTTGTTGGTAGATGTAATTATGAAAAGTAGTAATTTTTTCTATAATAAAGATAAATTCTAGCCACAACTAACAAAACATACAAAATATTGCACTTTCTGAAAAAATAAAAAAATCTAAGTCCTTAACTAATAATAATGTTTTAAAAATAAATAACAAAAAAACTCGCGAACATTATTGTCATCGCGACGATTACACAATTAGACGAATGCAGAACTTGTTCATGTACTCACATGCATTTGAGTTAGTAGTGTACCGAAGGATATTTTAATAGCAATATTGACTAGTGTTCCGACATAAAGTGTTATTTAAGTTACTTGCAATAGTACGAGGTTCTTATAAAGGGTAAGGTCAACCAAATTAAACTCTAGGGAAGACTTATAGGGCTTATATTTATTGTGAACAATACATAAACATAAAAAAATTCTAAACATCCTAACATGATTGGTGTTTTGTCACAGAACTTAAAGAATGCGGAAATAAAAGAAGCAATAAGAAAATACGAACGCGCAGACAAATACAAATAAATCGATAGGATTAAAGGACTATGGCTTGGGGTTCTCTCCTCGCACACATCATTTTCCATATCAAGAATTAAATGATTATATTAAACAAAACCTAACCTTAAGCTTTCACTCCCAAAAAGGTGTTTAATTAATCAATTATTCAATCCCGATAATAAATCACTCGTTTATGGTAAGATTTACTCCGATTTAATTATCATCCAACGATAAAATTGTCTCTCTACTTCAAACAACATCTAGCACAATCAAACAATTGATCAAGTTGTTCAATCACAAGCAAAACAAATTCATTCGGATAAATATGCTCAACACGATATGTAATTCATCAATACACGATTAAATTCCCCCTAGCCCTAGATGGAGAATTAGTTCATCAACATAACCCACAAATCATATACATATGTTTGATTTGTATACTGAAAGCATAATAGTTGAGCTTCTATACAAAGTTTCCTGTTACCACTATTATAATCTTTTATCTGAATTGTTTACTTGATTGTACATGTAGTCCCATTATCTCATACAAAAGTTAGATCATACAGTGTGTAGAAGACCACAGAAGTCTGTATGATTGGTTAAGCTAGTTGAGATATAAGCGGATAACAGCTGAGACAACTTGAGGACGAGTTATCGGTATAGGCGTAATATAGATAAGTAACTTGACTTGGTTGCTTGTCATGCCGGATACGCTCGACGTATTGATGGATCACAGTGAGATGAGTTCTTCTATCTTACCGTCGTGAAGAACCTAGATCTCGATGACTTTACGTTGATCTAAATCTCGATAAGATTTTAGGTGAGTATAAGTTACTGACCATCACTTTGACTTGTTATGGGTGATGGTTACATGAGATAAACCAAGATTTTTCGCATCTTGAATGGTGACAGTGCTTGTATGTCATGCTAGTTACCTGTAACGAGTCACCATATCCGTTTGAGATGATGATGTCCCCTTAAGGAGTTCAAAAAGCTTATTGTACTAAACCCTACAAGTTGAGTTAGCTCAAGTAGGGATGTCAATCGGGCCAACCCGCTCGGGTTCGGGCTAACCCACTCGGGCTATCGGGCTATTCGGGTTGACATTTTTTCGGTTAGAAATAATCAACCCTAACCCTAAACTCTCGGTTTCTGCCAACCCATCGGGTTAATCGGACGAAAGCTTAAGAAAAATAAAATAAACTATATATATGTATATATATATATATATATATATATCAAATATTTTATATTAAGTGTTTGAGTAAAAAAATAATTGAAAAATAAATATAATACATTCCACAAGTTCTTTTTAATCTTATTATACTAATTTTGAAGAGCAAACAATAAAAATTAAAATAGTGCTCATAACTAAATTCTTTTTTCTAATATGCTTTAATGTCCGCATTCCATGTAACTAAATGATCTCTAATAATATAATATAATTATAGCGAATTAAAACCTTATATCAAGAAAAATTTTAATAAGTTAATTCAATATAATACTATTTAAAATATATTACAATATCAAAAATAGAAAATAATGCTCACAACTAAATTATTTTTTAATATATCTGAATATTCATATTCCATAATATCTAATTCACTATTTAATATATATTTTATAACTTAATTCACTATAATACCAATTAAAATTTATAACTTGAAAAAAAATTAATAAATTAATTCACTATAAATAACTAAATAAACAATCTATAATAGCTACAAAAGTTAAGATAATTAAACATGAAAAGTAAATTTTTGAAATCAAGAATTTTGAACTTCTAACTATGAGATAAAGGGAAAAAAAGATTTGAGTTTTTTTTTTTTCCCGGCCCGATGGGCTGACCCGCGACCCGACCGGGCCAACCCGATTAACCCGTCAACCCGAATGGGCTGGCCCGAATAGCCCGATTTTATATTCGGGTTATGATTTTATAGCCCAACCCATTAATTTTATCGGGCTATTCGGGTCAGCCCGTGGGTTTCGACCCATATTGACATCCCTAAGCTCAAGTACAATAATAAGATTGAGTTGTACTACTTAAGGAATTAAAGAGATTAATTATTTTAAGCAATGTAGTGTTATAAATAATTAATGGACGGCAATATCTTAAATAGGGATTCGTAAGTCTCAAGAGAGCAAGCTCCGACTCAACTTTGGTAATAAAGGGTAAGTCGATATTTATACTCTAGTAGAATGAATAAATATTTATGAATTAATTTATGTTATGGGCTAAACATAAGATAATTAATTCATTTTAGACCCATCTTTATTCCTTACATTTGATCCATGGACTGGCCCATCAAGGCCTTTTACTAGCCAAAATTTTGTTCCCCCCTATGGAGAGTCCCACTGAGATTCTATTCTGATTTATATATTATTTTAATACATCTCCCATATTTTGATAGATATTATTTGATATTATTAGATATCAAGAGATAATTATTGAGTGTGTGTGTGTTGGCCTAGTGGTAGAGTGGTTAATGCCCGAGGCCAAACGTCTTGGGTTCGAGTCCACCGTGACGCAGCCTTTAAAATTTATGTATTAATTGACCCCAAAAAAAAAGATAATTATTGTAGATATGAATTATCTTCAGGGATTGAAGATAATTATTGTATTTATTACATATGCAATTATCCTATCTAAATAGGATTCGAGGGAATGCATTATAAATACAAGGTGAGAGAGAAAATCAGATTATCCCAAGCATTACAGTGATTTTCGAAAATCACAGAGTATCACATAGGAGGTAAAATTTTACAGTATTCTCCGTAGATTGCTCTCAGTCAGTATTGGAGAATAAGAATCTGGGATACAGTCTAGAAGATCAAAGCTGTAGTCCGCAATTGATCTGCTATCCCAGAAATTCGTAGGTTAACATGAGTAAATACTTATATGTTGCAATTAATTATATAGGTGCATGCTAGAACTATAATCAATATATGGTGAATTAAACATCCAATATAGATTCTTGGGAGCATGGGTAAAATAAGACTTCCCTATGCAATAGACAATAATAATTCGTTCCAAAAGCTAAAGAGAGAAAAAGAAGAAATTCTTATTAACTGCAATGATGAATCCAAACTCCAATCTCATTACAAGCGTAGATGAAGTGAAATCAATCCAAAACTAAGTGTAAAGATGAGAGAAAATTAGCTAGGGTTCGTGGAAAAGATATAGAGAATGACGTCTTTGTGAATAATAAATCCAGCACCCTCGAGACATGCGCACAAATTGTCGTGCCCAGCGCCGGCTGGCTACCACGTTATGTTCCTCACGTGTCTATATGTGCCCAGCGTCGGCTGAGTGCCACGCTCTATCCCAATGCTCATCACACCCGTAGCAGGCGCGCCTCTAGCGAACGCCATGGGGTCTTCTCTAACTCTGCACGCATCACGCCTTTGGCACGTCCAACACCGGATGGCACCCAGCGGGCGCTGGGTGCTCTGTGTTGTCTTCGTCTCTTGCATAGGAGCATTGAGCACTTCACCCCAGCGACCACTGAGGTGCCTCCTATGAACTTTTCGGCGCGCGATCCACGCATTTAGTCATTTTCATCCCGTTTTCGCATATTTGCGTACAAAAGTCATCAAAAATGAACAAAGTTAGTCTGAAATTACAAATATCAATCTACAAGACACGAAATGACTACGAAGAACGGGCAAACCACACATTAAATCATACCAAAAACATGTACAAAAACATACCCCATCTGTCCCACCCAAGATGACATGTTTTCCTTTTTAGGCCGTCCCACCCAAGATAGTCTGTTTCCTTTTTAGGAAATAATTATCTCCTCAATTTAATCACTTTATATACTTCTCCTAAATAACCGTGTCGAAATGAAATAGGTCGCTTGGATGGGACGAAAGGAGTACTAAACAACTTGTTTTTACATATTATTATATATAGTTGTTGCTTTTTTTTACCTTTACTGTAACTAAATATCTATCTTCATTTCCTTTGCAGATTTGCATGTATACATCAAGTCGTTCATAAATACGAAAACAAAATATCATTTTATAATAGATGATCTCGTACGAGCGATACTCCAATTTGAAGAAACGTAGTTAAGGCGATGTACATGAAAAAGATGAGTGGGCATGGAGATGGCTCTAATGTTCGATTTATTGCCCATATAGATTGAGAAAGCATATATTCTCCTACTCCAATGGCTTGTCTTCCTCTCAGACACCTTTATGTCCGGCAAACTTTAGACCTCCTTTTAAGAGTTTTGCCAGATTTATGTAACTTTAAGCACTTCATATATTATAATCAACCCAACTCAAATTTTAATATTGGTTGGGTACTCAAAAGGGATGCCTTTTTTCATCAAAAGAAAAAAAATGACTTAGTGGGATGTGCTTCCTCCTTGATTCAAGAGACATAAAACAAACTTAAAATTGATGGTTAGAGATTTCTTTTCACCTGAATTTCTTTTTAAAGTTGCTTTTCACCTAAATGAAAATGAAATATTTACATCCCAATTACCAAGTCAACACGCAATGATGAGTGAAATGAGATAGGATTTAAAATCATTTTTAAGAACTAGATTACTTTTGTCATTGTCTTTTGGTTATTACTTTACTTGAAAATATGTTGTAGGTTCATTTACAATCTTTAGACCTAATAATCATATGTGATCGTACGGTGCTATCCTTTTCACTTTCTTTCTGATGATTTCAGATTCAAAATTCTTTATATTTAATAAATTACGAGCCTTAAATTCATATAAAAAAGAAGTGGCTTTAGATTAATCTAATATAATTTTAACGATGGAGATGTGTCCATCAGAGTACCTCGCTGTTGATCCGTGGGGGAATGAGCAGCGTAAACAAGCCAAGGTTGGTCTTATCTTTCGTCATCCTTTCCATCGTTGATTGCCGGCAAATTTCCGTCTGTAACTGATTTTGTCGTTGTCTGGGATAATTTTTTGCAGTTAAGAAAATTATTAGGACAATTGTCATTGTACCTGATCAGAATTTACTCTATTAGATGTTACTTCCGACGCTTCTCATGTTGTAATATGATATACTAACTTCTTACAACATATTATAATAGAGTGTTAAAATCAACCCTACGGAAAGATAATTAAATGAATAAAGCCAAAGCTTGAATTCTAGGATATGGTTGTAGATTTTTATTTAAATCATAATGAGGTAGCAATAATTGCATTTGATTTCTTTGTAATAGTTTCTGGAACCTTGCAATTGATATAGTATTATGGAACATACCATCCGAAAATTCGATTACGAATTATTACGGTAACAATGTGTGACGTTAGTAGTGTAATGTTACTACAATGTGAATAACATTTCAAGTAACACATATCGAAAGTAAAGAACACACATGATAATTTGTGCGGATTAAGAGTAACCCTCGTTGCCTCTCGACAACCAACTATATTGAAACTTAAATTCAGTTTACACAAATTATACAAGGAGACCTATCTACAGATTGCACTATCGCCTATGACAAATCACATAGTCTAACACTGCAAACTGAATGTTACGATACTATAAAAACAGTGATACAACAATTGAAGGTAGATCGAACAAACAACCTGAGCAGCATAAAGAAGTCGGGAATCTTCAGCACTCACCCTTGATCGCCTAGCAATACTGTGGTCGATGTTTACAGATTCTCTGCCTAACACCGTCTCAGTTTAAACAAGATCGAAGATGTCGTTTCTTCAACTGCACTTTAGGTAAATGACGGAAAGGTTCGAGTGTATGATTTCTCTTTAAAATTAGCCTTCTGAAATCCGTGCAAAAGAATGAACAAGCTTGTAGCTTTTGTAGAGGTGTATTCCGTGGTTATCAAGCTCCACTTTCCACGTTCATAACCTTCCAACAACTGCCATGAACCTGTAATATCCCGAAGAATTAAATGCCTAATTACGAAAATTAAAATTCGTAAATTAGGGTTTCGCCGAAATAATAAAATTAGTAATATATCGAATAATGATTTCGATTAATTACTTAATAACTAATTCTATTTTATATTCACTAAGAATTGTGAATTAAGGAATAGAATTTTATAAGGTATTTCTACAGATTATTTTAACGTCGATTGAGTATCGATAGTTAAAATTTCATAAAATTTTCTAAGTGATGAAGCTTAGAATTAAATTCCATTATTGATGGAATAATTTAATAAAGTGATTACGACTTTATTACGATCATTTTGAGATGAGTCGATAATTAACGTTTGAGACGTTTCAAACGTTAACGCTTAGAGATGAATAGAGAAATGAGTTTAATGATCAAGGAATTATAGTATTTAAATTCCTATGGTTATTATATGTAATTAGAGTATTATTTAGCATTAAAACAATGCTAGAACATTAAGGATTAATTATTGAACAATGTACTAATTTTCGAAAATCCTAATTCAAAATTGTGGTTTTCACATGAAATGATACCAATAATTTTTTCTATGATATAATTTATAATCTAATACATATATTATGATATATATCTATAATTAGTATGAAAATTAAATATGTATCACTTGCACAATGAAAGTGCCGTGAACTATATTTGTGTGCAAACGTATGAAATTTAGTTATCTTGGTCATGCTTAACAATTAAATGATTCAAGTGGGATCAAATTACACATTACCCAAGTAAATTAAAGGTGAATCAAGTGATGTGCTTTGATGAAGGATAGCCGTGTATTTACTTTCAAGTTGAGGTTGGAAGATTTTGTTGGACTCTTAAGCATGATGTCTTGCATTTGGCAATGTGTAGGCTTTAAGTATTGTGTATAAGACAAATTAAAAAGCTTCATCTTTGTGTGCTTTGAGGAGGAAACCGACGGCAATAAGTGAAGAGGGCAAAGGATAATTTGTTCCATGCATTTACTTTGTGTGAATGGTGATGTAATGAAAATGAGTCACCAAATTAAAGGACATGTCTTGCTTTAAATTAAATGGGAGCATGACATTATTGACTTAAGTGAGAAGAATATATAAAACTCCTTCTTTGGCTTCAAGAAGGCCGACGCATGCCTTGAACAAAATAGGAGGACTTGGTTTTGTTTCATGCAATGTGTAAGAGGTGCATTTACTAGGGGAATATGTAATTTAATAAAGTAGTGTTGACTCACCAAGTAAATAGCCTTGCAATTGTAATTGTGTGAACCGAGAGTGATGTAGGATACACAAGGTATTGTTTGATTTTGTTTCTTTAATCTTAAGTGATAAGTGAAAGACTTTTAAAATTAAAGTATCACTTCATTCCCAAAAAGAAACCACACTGCCGTGAGCTTGCTAGAGAAGAAGGAAAGTGAATGTTCTTCAATATATTCCCAAAACCTTGATATAAAAATCCTTTGCATCGAAAATCGACAACGGTTAAAGGTTAGAATCGAACGACCTTTAATTATACGTTAAGATTTTTATTTTCTAACAGTTAGATTTATATATATATGCTTAGGTTCATAATGTGAAAATTATGGAAAATATTGCTATCATGCTAAGTTGTTCACTAATAATGTTTAGTAGGATGTTTATGCTTCACAAATGATGTTAAATCAAAGGCCTAAGCATATTATGATTTATCTATGATAATCGAAAATTACTAGAGTTGAATTGATGATGGATTAATGTAATATGATAGCCAAGGAACCCATTATGATTTATTGGAAATTTTTAGAGATTATATGCTATTTGTTGATAATGACCGAAAATGCACAAGAATGTTATGTTGATGTACAAATTTTATTTAAGTAATATTATAGCATAATGTTGATCTAGAGCCTTGATTTAGTATCTTGTGAATTTACTAGAAATGTTGGAAAATATATGTTCATATATCAAAATTTTCGAGAGCCATATAGATTGGTTACATGATGTATAAGTTGGTATTGTTGAATATTATGATGAATTAGTGATGTATAATAATGTTGGGGCCTTGTATAAATTAATAAAAATTTTAGAAAATTAATTGGACATTTTTTGTAAAATAGCCGTGGCCTATTAAGATTAAATAGGTGATGTCCAAATTTTCTATAGTTAATGTTAATACATATTAAGTGATCCTATGATAATATAGTGTACTATATGAATTTAGAAGAATTTTGGAAGAAGTTTGAAATTAGTAGCAAGAGGGCGAAAGCTATAGATGATGAATTAAGAGTTTTAATCTATTTATATCAAGGAAAATAATACATTATATCTCTAGAAATTATTTTAGACATATTAGAAATTTATGGGATTTTATAAACATAGTATACTATGTTTACGGTAAACGTTGTATTAAATAACGTTAGAAATAAAAATAATGTTTAATGAATAAGTTAATTAATATTTAAGAAAAATATTAATGGAGTTTATCGATTTGCGTGAAAATCGAGAATTAGGGCTTTATGAAAATAAATCGATTGAAAATCGATTTACATTGAAATTAGATATTAAAATATAAGTTATTAATGAGTTTATAAAGAAAAGTCAAAATTGTTGACTTTTGAAATTAACGATGAAATACGTTCGATAAATCACGCTAATACGTGTAAAACGATTAATTGTATAAGAAAATCTCGTTGGTGAGAAAAGATTTCATAATTGAAATCTTTATATATCAAAAACGTGAGAATACGTTGAACGCTTAACCTAAAAGGTAAAATGAAATGGTTGAACATATCTCAAGTACGAAATATTTAGTTTAAGATACGCGATTGAGCAGTATTGAATTAGTTAAGGAATTGAAATGATAATAGTATAATTTATCAAAGTTTATTTTAAACTTTGAAAATCTCAAAAACGTGACGGATGTACCGAAATCGTTTTACGTTAAGGTGAGACGCGATGCGATCGTTGGCGTAAAGGAAAATGAATTAAGAAAGCTTATGTACCGGTGGGCTTTTTCTTATCCTCAAGGATAAAATGCTCTATTTATGATGCTTTCTTGAAATGAAAAGTAATTATTTATGATGCTCTCTTTTGAGAAATGATTATGAAATGATGATGAAATTACATCCAAAATGTTTATGTTTTATGTATGTATCCTATCCATGAATGAATGAATGAATGAATGATGAATATTGTTGGTCGCTCCCAACTTATGAATGAAATCGATATCGGATCCTATGCCAAGGCTTATACCGCCAGATTAACGTGTACACCTAATGGTGGTCGTGTCGTAAGGATAATTCACGGCGGTCACGGCGACGTAGAGGAGGCCTCGCTACGGCGTAAATGTTAATGTTATGATGAAATGAAAGGGATATGGATCATACATACAAGGAAAATGTCCGCCGCATTTAACGATTATTAAAATGATGAAAATGTTTAGTAAGCACAAGGCCTTTAAATAAAACCCTTGTGTCTTACCATAATAAGCGATGTAATTTAAAGAAGGTAAAATGTTTTGGCATAAGTCCACCGAGTGCATTATTTGTACTCACCGCATATTTTTTTTAAATGTGCATTGAGTGATGATGCGATGGAGCGGTGTTGAGCAATAGAAGGGTTGCCGCTGAAAAGTTTATACCTTGATAGTACATCGTCATATGTACATATCACATGTCTTCCGCTGCAAGAACATAAGTTATGTAGTAAAGTCCAAAAACATATTTGATTTATGTATTACGCTTTAATGTTAAATGGTCTCATTGTTTATTCATCCTGCTTAGAGTAATAATCCTCGCTAAATCGTACTTAGGATTTAGGGAACATTCAGAGTGGTATCACAATGGTTCGCTCTTTGAACCCAAAATCTCTTTTGAGGTTAAGTCTAGATTGAGTCACTAGACTTCTAAAGGTCAGCTGACAATGCTCAACACTCCATCACATCAAGCTCAACCGAAATGAGGTAAATGCTTCCTTTTCAAAATTTTGAAATGAAAAGTTGAAAGAGAAATAGAATCGAGATGGTTTTTTTTCAAAAGGAATGAAAGATATGAAAGATGAATGATATGAAATGGAAGTTATGAATAATGTTGAGAATGAAAGTTATGCAAAGTGATCAAGTTAGAAATGAATGCTTATGATAGATAATGGGCAAAATGTGCCAAGAATGAAATGTTGAATTTGCAAGTATGTTATGAAATTGAACAAAATTTTCAAGTTTTCATAACCAAATTCGTTCAAATTTCAAGATTATGTATAATGAATGAATATGCTTGAAATGAACGTGAATGGCCAAAGTTGGAATGATGAATTCTTCGAAATTCAAAGAAATATGCATGTATAAATGAATTATGTTTTCATTATTTGAAACTTTAGTTTCAGAATGTTCCCATAATCCTTAAGACGGATTAAAGAGGACTAATACTAGGAACAGTGATTAGGGTTCATGAAAGCCTAATTCAAGACATATAACACGTAAAATAAGACGGTTCAACCATTATATACATTAATAACATAATGTACAGGAAAGGCTAAGCCAACAGATCCAAAAGAATACCAACGATCTGAAGGACTTCAACTGTTAATATTCAGACATAAGCATAATATTCAAAAGTAGACATTGTTCAAAACACAGCGGAAAGCATGTGAATACACGTATGACGACGTGCACATTCAAAAAGCGTTCAGACTTCTCAACACTCTCCATCATCACCATCAACAGCTCAACCTGCACATTTAAAAACAAACATGCAGGGCTGAGTACAAGAATGCACTCAGTGGACTCAGGCCAAAACATTTTATCGTATTTTAAATTACACTGCCACATCATGGTAAGACATAAGGGTTTTACTTGAAATGCCTTATGCTTACTAAATCATTTTCATCGCTTCATAAACATCATCGCCACAAGCATTTTACTTGCATGTATGATCCATACCCTTATCCTTTTATCATATCTTTATAATTTTGCGTCGTAGAAGCGAGGCTCTCTCTACGTCACGCGACCGCCGCATTGTCTTTACAGCTCTCACAATACTATTTTCTTGTGTACACGTTAATCCTAGCTGTATAAGCCTTCCAAGATAGATCCGACCGATTTCATTCATAAGTTGGGAATGACCCAACAACATTCATTCATTCATGGATAGGATACATACATAAAACATAAACATTTTTCGCGTGTAATTTCATAAACATTTGATCATCATTTCTTGATATAAGCATCGTAAATAAAATCATTTGTTCAAGATTTTATCATTTAAGAGTATAGTAAAGCCCACCGACTCTCGATCGTCAAATTTTCGATTCTTCTTCAAAGGCCAAGTCGTCGCGCGCCTTTCTACACCTTTACGTAAAAACGATACGTTGGTCACGTTTTTCGAGATTTTCAAAGTTTAGAATAAACTTTGATAACTTATTCTAATATAATTTGAATTCCTTAACGAATTCAATACGCCGTTCAATCGCGTATTTTGAACTAATATTTCTCGTGCTTCGAGATATGTTCAACTATTTTATTTTAACCTTTTAGGTTAAACGTTTAACGTATTTACACGTTTTTTCGATGCAAGGATTTCAATTATGAAATCTTTTCTCACTAATGAGATTTCCTTATATAAATAATACGTTTTACACGTATTAGCGTATTTTTCGAACGTATTTCATACGTTGATTTCAAAAGTCAACATTTTGACTTTTCTTTATTAAATTCTTTAATAATTCCCATTCTAATATCTAAATTCAATATAAATTGATTTTCTTTTCATAAAGTCTTAATTTCGATTTTCACGCAAATCGATAAACTTCATTAATATTGTTCTTAAATATTAATTTACTTATTCTTTAAACATTATTTTTCATTTCTAACGTTATTTAATATAACGTTTAATTCATAAACATAGTATTCTATGTTTATAAAATTTCATAAATTCTTAATATGTCTAAATTAATTTCTAGACATATAATGTATTATTTTTCTTGATATTAAGGATTTAAAATCCTTAATATATATAGATATATAAGCTACGGTTTTAAGCTCCTTTTCTCATTCTTCTTCAAAATTCTTCTAAATTCATATAGTGTACTATTTTATCATAGTATCACTAATATGTATTAATATTAACTATAGAAAAATCTTGGACATCATATATCCTATACCTATAGGTCACGGTTTCTTCATTTTTTGTCCAAATGATTTTCTAAAATTCTAATTAATTTATACAAGGCCCCAACATTAATCTATAACATAATTATAACCTATAGTCCAACATAATTAAATTCTATATCAATGTATTTATCCATGAAGCTCACGGTTCTCAACCAACTCATACCAAATATTTTTATAAAAATCCTTCAAAATTATACTATGCTTAAACATCATTATGTAACCATATAACATCATAGTATTTACTAAAATCAACCAAATCATGCCTTAACCAAGCCTTGTAACTCTCGGCCATTTTGAATATTTTGAGCAAATAATATCCAAAAATTCTAGTAAAATCATGTAGTACATAATTAAGGTCCTAGATCATCAATATGCTATAACATTTCTTAAATTAAATTTTGTACATCAATTCCTATTTTCTTCATATTTTCGGTAATATTGAATCAATTAGCATATGATTTTTAAAAATTCTCATATAATCACTATGTACTCCTTTGCTAATATATATCATGATTCCAACATTAAAACAAGTCTTACAATTTTCGATCATCATAAGATAATTAATATAACATGCTTAGCTTTATTTAAATCATCAATATATATCTATTTCATCATACTTAATATAATTTGTAAACAACTAACATGCTAACATAATTTCTCCTCAAAACACATGCTTGTAAAATAAAAATCGAACCATTGGATAATTAAAATTTTAACGTATAATCGAAGCTCGTTCGATATCTAACCTCTTTAACGGTTTGGATTTAATGTGCAAGGATTAAGTATCAAGCTTTGGCCTTTGAGAATGAAGAACACACTTATTTCTTTTCTTTGGAAAGGCTACGGCGGTGATGGGTTTTTGGAAGCAAAAGTGTGTTGTTTAATTGTTGTTTTACTGCTTATGCAAAAAGAATCAATACTTAGTCTATCTCTCTCTCTCTCTCGGTTCTAACACTCACACACACATGCAAGACAATTAATTTGTGACTCACCATGTAATACATCATCAAATAAATATCTCTTACACAAAGTTAATACACATTGAGCAAAACAATTTGATTTCATATCTTGGTTGAACAAGAGCCGTCGGCTCTCTCAAGCACAAGGAGAATGAGTTACTTTTTTTTGTCTCATGCTAAGATATAAATCACATCTACACTCTACCATATGCAATACATCATCAAGAATTGGATTAAACCTTCCATCCTCAATTTGGAGTCAAATATATACGGCTCCCACACAAGCAAAAGCCTCCACTTGACTTCAATTAAAATTACTTGGTTAATGTGCACAAATTATATCTCACTTGCATGATTTAATCACAACATAGCATTGCAAATCCAAAAATACACGTAAACTTTGTTTCACCATGTAAGGTCACGACACTTTTAATTTTAAAAGGCCAAAATTTGATTTTCATGCCATTATTGGATATATATCATAATATATATCTTAGATGATAAATTGTATCATAAGAAAAATTATTAGAATCATTTCATGTGTGAAAACCCTAATTTTCGAATTAGGGTTTTCGAAAATTAGTGCATTGTTCAAAAATTAACCCGTAATATTCTAGCATTGTTATAATGCTAAATAATACTCTAATTACATATAATAATCATAGGAATTTAAATACTATAATTCATTGATCATTAATCTCATCTTTCTATTTATCTCTAAACCTTAACGTTTGAAACGTCTCAAAACGTTAACTATCGACTCATCTCAAAATGGTCGTAATAAAGTCGTAATCACTTTATTAGATTATCCCTTTTAATATGGAATTTAATTCTAAGCTTCGTTGCTTAGAAAATTTTACGAAATTTTAACTATCGATACTCAATCGACGTTAAAATTATACTGCCGAAACACTTTATAAAGTTCTATTCCTTAATTCACAATTCTTAGTGAATATAAAATAGGAATTCATTATCTCATAATTAATCGAAATCATTATTCGATAAATTATTAATTCAATTATTTCGGCGTAACCCTAATTTACGAATTTAAATATCATAATTAGGCCTTTAATTCTTCGGGATATTACATTCTACCCCCCTTAAAAGAAATTTCATCCCGAAATTTGCATACCTTAGAAAAATCCGGGGTATCGTTCTTTCATAGCATCCTCAAGCTCCCACGTGGCCTCTTCTTGTCCATAATGTCTCCACAATACTTTGACTAGCGGAATGTACTTATTTCGTAATTGCTGAACTTTACGGTCTAGAATCGCCGTAGGTTCTTCTTCATAGCTCATATCCGATTGAGGATCACGTCGTCTTGATGGATCACGTGTTTTGGATCGTGTACGCATTTTCTTAATTGTGACACGTGAAACACGTTGTGTACATTCCCGCACTTGGCGGAAGAGCCAACCTATAGGCTACTGGGCCTATCCTTTCTAGGATTTCATAAGGTCCTATAAAACGGGGTCTTAGTTTTCCTTTTACTCCAAACCTTATAATCCCCTTTGATGGAGAGACTTTGAGAAAGACTTTATCTCCGCTCTCAAAATATAGCTCAGATCTACGCGTATCAGCGTACGACTTCTGTCTATCTTGAGCTTCTTTTATTCTTTGCCTAATTTGTCTGACGATTTCAATCATTTCACTTATTGCTTCAGGCCCTACGATTCTTCTTTCACCCACTTCATCCCAATAAAGCGGTGATCTACATTTCTTTCCATACAAGGCTTCGTATGGGGCCATATTAATCGTCGCTTGGTAACTATTATTGTAGGCAAATTCAATAAGGGGTAAAACATCTTCCCACTTTGCACCTCGATCCAACACTACTGTTCTTAGCATATCTTCTAGTGTCTGAATCGTCCTTTCTGATTGACCATCAGTCTGTGGGTGAAATGCTGTGCTGAAATTCAACTTCGTGCCTAATTCTTTTACAAGCTAACCCAGAATCTTGAAGTGAACTTGGAGTCTCTATCGACGTGATAGATTTTGGCACCCATGAAGTCGATAATTTCTTTTACATACAATCTGGCTAACTTATCGATCCATGAGTGATCCGAATTGCGTAAAATGCGCACATTTTGTGAGCCTATCAATAACTACCCGGATGGCAAGTGTTTCTTTTAGATTTTGGTAGACCCGAACGAAGTCCATCGCTATCTCATCTCACTTCCATTCGGGTATCCCCAAAGGTTGTAACTTTCCGTAGGGCGTTGGTGCAATGCTTTTCACTGTTGGCAAACAAGACAACGCCTATAAAAGAGGCTACGTCTCGCTTCATACCTTCCCACCGTAACCTTTTTCTTAAGTCTTGATACATTTTCGTCTTTGCTGGGTGGGGCAGATAAGGTGTGTCATGAGCTTCATTCATGATTTCATTCAAGATCGTTGTTGTCTGAACACATAATCTTCCTTCAAATAATAAAGCATTATCTCGTGCTTCTTGAAAATTCTTTAGTCCTTCAGTCCTTAATTTGGCTCTTGTTTTTTCTAACTTTTCCTCCATCCTTTGTCCTTCTATAATTCTTTTTCTTAAGTCAGACGTCAAGGTGAGTGTAGCAATACAGCTCATGATCGTCTCTGGACTTTCAACCATTTCTATCTTCATTTTCTCAAACTCTTCAACGAGTTTCTTTTCCTTTGTAAGGAGACATCCCAATTTTGTTTGACTTTTACGACTTAGGGCATCGCCTACTACATTCGCTTACCCGGGTGATAGTTAATACCACAACAGTAATCCTTCACTAGTTCGAGCCATCTTCTCCGCCTCATGTTTAGATCTCTCTCGTCAAAAAGTATTTCAAACTCTTATGGTCTCAGAAGATCTCACATCTCACTCCATAGAGATGGTGTTCCAAATTTTCAAAGGTACGAACCACCGCAGCTAGTTCCGTGTCATGAGTTGGGTAGTTAATTCATGTGGTCTCGAGTTGTCGGGATGCATAAGCTATCACTTTTCCTTCCTCGTGATCAAGACACAACCCATCCGCTCTTAGAAGCATCGGTATAAACTACATATTCCTTATCCGCTTCTCGAACTGCTAGCACCGTGCACTTGTCGCTTTTCCTTAAGCTTCGAAAATTACCACATTCTTCATCCATTTGAACTTGATTTCCTTCTGAGTAGTCGGGTTATTGGCCTTGCAATTTTGGAGAATCCTCGATAAATCTCCTATAATAACCAGCCTAGTCCTGTGAAACTTCGATCTCGCTCGGGTCCTCGCGATTTCCATTCTGTACACAACTTCTACTTTGGCCGGATCTACTTTAATTCCTTCAAGAGACACAATGTGTCCAAGGAACATTACTTCTTCAAATTAAAACTCGCATTTGCTAAACTTAGCAAAAGTTGTTCATCTCTCAAGGATTGTAACACCGTTCTTAGATGATTCTTATGGTCTTCTTCATTCTTTGAATAGATGAGAATATCATCTATAAAGACCAAAACGAATTTATCTAAGTATGGATGAAACACTGTACATAAGATCCATAAATACGGCTGGTGCATTTGTCAATCCGAACGGCACAACTATGAATTCATAATGGCCATACCGTCCGAATCTTTGTCTTGATACGCCTTCCGGTCGCATTTGAGTTGGTGATAACCGACTTGAGGTCAATCTTCGAGAATACACTCGCCTCGTAATTGATCAAACAGTCATCTATCCTCGCAAAGGATATTTATTCTTCAGCGTCATCTTATTCAATTCCGATAATCTATACACATTCTCAAGGAACCGCTCTTTCTTTTGACAAATAGAGCAGGCGTTCCCAAGCGAAACGCTAGGTCCGATAAAACCTAGGTCCAAAAGCTCTTGATTTGGATCTTCAATTCTTCTAGTTCTTTCGAGCCATTCTATAAGGGGCCTTCGACACTGGAGCCGATCCGGGTTCCAAGTCGATGGTGAATTCCAATTGTCTATCAGGAGGTAATCCCGTAGATTTTCAGGAAAAACATCTGGGAATTCGCAAACAATTTCTACATCTTCAGCCTTCATTTCCGTTTTATCCTCCCCGTTCATGTAAACAAGATACGCGTGGCATCCTTTCCTGGTTATCATCCTTCTCGCCTTCAGTGCTGATATAATCGGGACTTTCTTCCCCATGCTGATTCCGTGGAAATGAGTAGCTTCTTGTCCAGGAAAATGAAATGAAATTTTCCTCTCTTTGCAAAGAATCGTGGAATGGTTTGTAGCTAACCAATCCATTCCTAAAATTATATCTACGTCACCCATGGGTATTATGTTCAAATTGTTTGCCAGAACCTTAAGTGATCCTAAGTTCAACTCTAGGTTCGAGCAAAATGCGTAATACCATAACCCCACCTATAGGTGAAGAGATTCTCATGTCCCGATTGGCCTTCTCGTATCTAAGTTCAAACATATCAACACATGTTCTTGATATAAAGGAATGTGAAGCACCGTGATCGAACAACAATATAACAGCGTGTTGAGAAGAATTCTCATACCGCCAGTTTCCCTTCGTTCGCTCGCTTCGCCTCCTATGTAGAGCATACGCCTAGCTTGGCCGGCCGAGGCCGACGGGCGCTTGTCCTCGTTGATTCTGTTGTCGTTGTTGCGGCGTTGTTGTTCTTGACGTTCTTCCGACTTGGCCGCCGCCGTGGTTGTCGCCTCTGTTCTTTGGGGTTCCGCCACTTCTGTTGCTGCATTTGCCGCCACCGCCGCTGTTGTTCTTTGAGGTTTGGCGAACCGAATAGCCTGAGTGGCTGGGCATTGCCGGATGATTCGCCTTACCATCGCTTCCGGGCGTGTCCTGTGGCAATTATTAGCGTAATGCCCTTTCACACCGCACTTAAAACAGCCTCCCGCGCCCGCCATGCACGCTCCCTTGTGCATTTTCTCGCACTTTGACAAGGTAGAGCCCTAACTCGCTCTTGTGGACCTCTCACCGAGGGAAAAGACCGCCTCTTCCATCCTCGCCCGGAGGCGCCACATTCCCTCGCCATTGCCGCTTGCTCACATTATCAGCATTTCCTCGGTTATTGCCACCAAAGTTTGGTTCCCACTTCCTTTTACCTCTATCTCCTGTATTCTGAGTCTGAGCTGATGTGGACTTATCATCCGGCATCGCTGCCTCTATATCTAAGGCTCGTCCAAGAGCCTCGGTATAGGTCAAGTCTCCATGGTCAAGCGAGAGACATCCCGATCTCCGCCTTAGACCCGACCTAAACTTCTCGACATCTTCAGTCTCCGTGTTCACCGATCAGTGCATACCTCGACATGTCGCAAAGATGCGATCATAGTCGATTCTCGACATCTTCTCTTGCTTTAAAACAAAGAATTCGTTCTCTTTCCTTTTTCTATAATTTTTCGGGATGTATTTTTCATACATCTCCCTCTTGAAGTCTTCCCAAGTAAATTCACCCATTTGCTCTGGTGTGAAAATCTTTCTTCTGGCTTCCCACCGTGTCGGGCAGTCCGAAGTCAAAGGTAATGCACGACGGCCGCTCCCTGTGATGCATCGTAGAAAGTCAAAACTGCTCCATTGCCCTTATCCATTGTTCTCGCCTCATCCGGATTTCCTTTCCCATTAAAGATGGAGGGTTCGCCTTAGAAAGAGTTCCTCTATCCTACGATCGATGGGGTGGGGTGGTTGAGGTATAATTTACGGTTCTTGAACCGATTCTACCTCTTCCCTTCCCTTCCTCTCTTCTACCTCTAATCCCTTGTTCGATCTCTTCTAGGAGGCATTCTGTTATATAAGACATTCAATCAAAACCCATTATTTTCACAATTTAAACATACATAATATCATCATACAATCTTATTGTAAAACAATTTTAATAAAAACATTTCATCTTTGTCATACACCTTTTGCCGCAAAAGCCCATTCGTGGTCATATATACATCGAAAATTTTGCCATAAGAAAGGCTGCATTACGCATAAGCGCTTATCAAAAGGAAGTTACATACATACAAGCTTACATGTCATTACAAAACACTAAGTTTTCACTTCCACTATATACATAAGCAACCACACTATATACATACTACACTATACACGCCTTCAAAATCTACGCTCCGCTTCTTCATCTCGAACTCTCTCACTCTTCCTCATCCTCATCGTGATCTTCTTCCTCATCGTAGTCGCCCTCGTGCACGAACCCTCGATGGTCCCGCCCATCCTCTCCGATCGCATGGATGTCGCGCGTCGGGCCATAATCCTCGCGCCCGGATCCGTGACTAACACGCATGGGATCAGAGGCATCCCGAGTGTCCGACACTCTCATCCTCGCCAGACGGGCGATAGGGCTCACTGGAGGTGGTGGAGCTGCCATCGGCGGTAGGGGCGGAAGTGGTGGACGAGGGATGTCCAAAAGACAACGGTGGAAAACAGCGCCCGAGTGCAATCGGTCATACGCCTATCCACTGGGCAAGTCCGCCTCATCAAATAGATACCGGGCACCACAGATTAACCCGCCTCGAACCTCTGTAAGCCACTCCGCGTGTCGTCACGCCATGTATACTCCCTGAGGGAGGTAAGGTCCTCTCGGGCGGCTCCATAAATGCGTAAGACATAACTAAGATGGTCGATGAATCGCGGTAGTCCGCGATCAAGTCATAGTCTCCGCCCACTCGGTAGATGTAATCACCGACACTTCCCGCCATAATCTTCCCAACATACGGAAGTCGGGTCAAGAGGCGCTTAACGCCATCGAAACTGTCACACCATATACTGTGCATCCTCCAATGTCTCGAGGTATCATCAAGAACTCTCCCAAGTCGTCGCCGTAACACATCCAATACTCCAGATAAGCACGAACTACTTCCTCGGGCGTAGCGTGTGGTCCTAGCCTCCTCCTAGAAGTATACCGCATCTCCTCCATCTGCCACACACAAAACTAGCTTAAGTCAAACTAAACATTATCCGATAAACAGATAAGATAAACTTAGACGCATCTGTTAAGCAGCTAGGATGAACTGGACAATCTATAAAGCAGATAAACAATCCAAACACATATGATGAACAGATAAATGTTATCAGGAAATGTTTTCATGTACATCACACATCGTAGCTCTCTTATTCTACTAGGAAACTTATTATCTAGCAGCGTTCTAAAGTCTATGTTATACTATAAGGTCTTTGTACTAAGTAAAACTCGAACTAAAATTCTATAGACTCTCATGAATTCTGGAGATAGAAACAGGGGTTCATTCCTTCATAACAAATGAATTTCAGTGTGTTATGAGTACGCAGGAGAAAACCGTGCATAATTCGGAGTTCAGACGAAAGAGAACGAGCTAAAACAAAATCACTGCGCAATGCAGAAATATTCGCGCGCTTGCGCCGAGATTGTTGGCGATGCCGACACCGAGGTCGTGCATGCCGTTGCTGATACCGAGGTAGTACAAGCTACCACGATCGATATATCGAAGTCGATATTATGGACTCAATTCAAAGTCGACGATCGCACATGCCGAAGTGGAAGTCAAGCCGAGGTCGAGGTCGCACATGCCGAGGTCGAAGATGACGCCGAGGTCGAAGATGAATCGAAGTCGTACGAGTCGCCCATGCCAAGTCGAAGTCGGTCGCACATGCCAAGTCGTAGACGAGTCGCATATGCAGTCGCACATGCCGAAGTCGTGGACGAGTCGCACAAGTCGTGAGACGAGTCGTACATGCCGAAGACGAGTCGCACATGCCAAGTCGAAGACGAGTCGCACATGCCGGTTGTAATGATGGCGCCGACGCCGCTCGCTTCAAAAGTTGAGGTCCTAATCGCCTTCGCATTCGTCTTTTGCCTTCAAGCACGAGGCTATCGTTACTTTCGTTGTTCACGCCATTCTTTTGTTATTGTAAGGAAAGAAGTTCGTACTTCTATGTTCTTTTGCAATATGTGATCATGCTTCTTATGTCATCTATGTTCTTCTTGTGATGACATATCATTCGTCATAATCAATCTTGAAAATTGAAACTAAAGTTTCAAAGAATGAGAACACGCTCATTCATACATGCCTATTTCTTTGAATTCCAAAGAATCCATTATTTCAACATCGCCATTTACGCTCGCTTTCAAGCGTATTTATTCATTATACGAAATCTTGAATTTGAACAAATTGGATTATGAAAACTTGAAAGTTTTATCCAATTTCATAATATAACTTATTAAAGCATGTATTAATTGAATTGCAAATTCAACATTTCATTTGTGGCACATAATGCTTATTATCGAACATAGGTATTCATTTCAAACATGATCACCCTGCATGAACTTCGTTTCATTTCCAACTTTAATCATATAGTCTTCCCAATCATTTGGATGACTTTTATTGATTTCAATGAAAATAAGTTTTGACAATTTCTTTCTCGTAACTTATTTTTCAATCGAACATCATAACATTTCTTTCCTTTTTCCTTCAAAAATGATTCCAATCTGGTTCATCATTAAACTCTTCATTTCGAGAATTTGAGAAGGAAATCATTTACCTCGTCCCGGTTGAGCTGGATGTGATGGAGTGTTGAGTATAGTCAGCTGATTTCTAGAAGTCTAGTGACTCAATCTAGACTCAACTTGAAAGAAGGTTTTGGATCAAAGAGCGAACTGCTCTGATACCACTCTGTAACAGCCCCATAATCCTTAAGACGGATTAAAGAGGACTAATACTAGGAACAGTGATTAGGGTTCATGAAAGCCTAATTCAAGACATATAACACGTAAAATAAGACGGTTCAACCATTATATACATTAATAACATAATGTACAAGAAAGGCTAAGCCAATGATCCAAAAGAATACCAACGATCCAAGGACTTCAACTCATAATATTCGTACATAAGCATAATATTCAAAAGTAGACATTGTTCAAAACACGTGAAGGCATGTGAATACACGATGACGACGTGCACCCAAGGTTTCTAGCTTAACGCTCAAAAAGCTGCCTGAGACTTCTCAACACTCTCCATCATCACCATCAACACTCAACCTACACATTTAAAACAACATGCGGTGTCGAGTACAAGAATGCACTCAGGACTCATGCCAAAACATTTTATCGTATTTTAAATTACATCGCCACATCATGGTAAGACATAAGGTTTTACTTGAAATGCCTTATGCTTACTAAATCATTTTCATCGGCTCATAAACATCATCGCCACAAGCATTTTACTTGCATGTATGATCCATACCCTTATCCTTTTATCATATCTTTATAATTTGGCGTCGTAGAAGGAGGCCTCTCACGTCACGCGACCGCCGCAGATTGTCCTTACAGCCCCACAAATACTATTTTCTTGTGTACACGTTAATCCTAGCTGTATAAGCCTTCCCAAGATAGATCCGAATTGATTTCATTCATAAGTTGGGAATGACCCAACAACATTCATTCATTCATGGATAGGATACATACATAAAACATAAACATTTTGCGTATAATTTCATAAACATTTTATCATCATTTCTTGATATAAGCATCGTAAATAAAATCATTTGTTCAAGATTTTATCATTTAAGAGTATAGTAAAGCCCACCGACTCCTTGATCGTCAAATTTTCGATTCTTCTTTGCGTCAGTCGTCGCGTCGCCTTCTACATCTTTACGTAAAATGATACGTTGGTCACGTTGAGATTTTCAAAGTTTAGAATAAACTTTGATAACTTATTCTAATATAATTTGAATTCCTTAACTAATTCAATACGCGCTCAATCACAGATTTTGAACTAACATTTCGTATTTGAGATATGTTCAACTATTTTATTTTAACCTTTTAGGTTAAACATTTAACGATTTACACGTTTTTCGATGCAAGGATTTCAATTATGAAATCTTTTCTCACTAATGAGATTTCCTTATATAAATAATACGCTTTACACGATTAGCGTATTTTTCGAACGATTTCATCGTTAATTTCAAAAGTCAACATTTTGACTTTTCTTTATTAAATTCTTTAATAATTCCCATTTTAATATCTAATTAATATAAATCGATTTTCAATCGATTTCTTTTCATAAAGTCTTAATTTCGATTTTCACGCAAATCGATAAACTTCATTAATATTTTTCTTAAATATTAATTTACTTATTCTTTAAACATTATTTTTCATTTCTAACGTTATTTAATATAACGTTTCGTCATAAACATAGTATTCTATGTTTATAAAATTTCATAAATTCTTAATATGTCTAAATTAATTTCTAGACATATAATGTATTATTTTTCTTGATATTAAGGATTTAAAATCCTTAATTTATATAGATATATAAGCTTACGGATTTAAGCTCCTTTTCTCATTCTTCTTTCAAAAATTCTTCTAAATTCATATAGTGTACTATTTTATCATAGTATCACTAATATGTATTAATATTAACTATAGAAAAATCTTGACATCATATATCCTATACCTATAGGTCACGGTTTCTTCATTTTTGTCCAAATGATTTTCTAAAATTCTAATTAATTTATATAAGGCCCCAACATTAATCTATAACATAATTATAACCTATAGTCCAACATAATTAAATTCTATATCAATGTATTTATCCATGAAGCTCACTGCTCTCAACCAACTCATACCAAATATTTTATAAAAATCCTTCAAAATTATACTATGCTTAAACATCATTATGTAACCATATAACATCATAGTATTTACTAAAATCAACCAAATCATGCCTTAACCAAGCCTTGTAACTCTCGCCATTTTGAATATTTTGAGCAAATAATAACCAAAATTCTAGTAAAATCATGTAGTACATAATTAAGGTCCTAGATCATCAATATGCTATAACATTTCTTAAATTAAATTTTGTACATCAATTCCTATTTTCTTCATATTTTCGGTAATATTGAATCAATTAGCATATGATTTTTAAAAATTCTCATATAATCACTATGTACTCCTTTGCTAATATATATCATGATTCCAACATTAAAACAAGTCTTACAATTTTCGATCATCATAAGATAATTGATATAACATGCTTAGCTTTATTTAAATCATCAATATATATCTATTTCATCATACTTAACATAATTTGTAAACAACTAACATGCTAACATAATTTCTCCTCAAAACACATGCTTGTAAAATAAAAATCGAACCATCGATAATTAAAATTTTAACGATAATCGAAGCTCGCTCGATATCTAACCTCTTTAACGGTTTGATTTAATGTGCAAGGATTAAGTATCAAGCTTTGGCCTTTGAGAACGAAGAACACACATATTTCTTTTCTTTGGAAAGCTACGGTGATGGGTTTTGGAAGCAAAAGTGTGTTGTTTAATTGTTGTTTTACCGCTTATGCAAAAGAATCAATACTTAGTCTATCTCTCTCTCTCTCTGTTCTAACACTCACACACACATGCAAGACAATTAATTTGTGACTCACCATGTAATACATCATCAAATAAATATCTCTTACACAAAGTTAATACACATCGAGCAAAACAATTTGATTTCATATCTGTTGAACAAGAGCCGGGCTCTCTCAAGCACAAGGAGAATGAGTTGCTTTTTTTGTCTCATGCTAAGATATAAATCACATCTACACTCTACCATATGCAATACATCATCAAGAATTGGATTAAACCTTCCATCCTCAATTGAGTCAAATATATACGGCCCCACACAAGCAAAGCCTCCACTTGACTTCAATTAAAATTACTTGGTTAATGTGCACAAATTATATCTCACTTGCATGATTTAATCACAACATAGCATTGCAAATCCAAAACACACGTAAACTTTGTTTCACCATGTAAGGTCACGACACTTTTAATTTTAAAAGGCCAAAATTTGATTTTCATGCCATTATTAGATATATATCATAATATATATCTTAGATGATAAATTGTATCATAAGAAAATTATTAGAATCATTTCATGTGTGAAAACCCTAATTTTCAATTGTGGTTTTCAAAATTAAAGCATTGTTCAAAAATTAACCCGTAATATTCTAGCATTGTTATAATGCTAAATAATAATCTAATTACATATAATAATCATAGGAATTTAAATACTATAATTCCTTGATCATTAATCTCATCTTTATATTTATCTCTAAACGTTAACGTTTGAAACGTCTCAAAACGTTAACTATCGACTCATCTCAAAATGGTCGTAATAAAGTCGTAATCACTTTATTAGATTATCCCTTTTAATATGGAATTTAATTCTAAGCTTCGTTGCTTAGAAAATTTTACGAAATTTTAACTATCGATACTCAATCGACGTTAAAATTATACTGCCGAAACACTTTATAAAGTTCTATTCCTTAATTCACAATTCTTAGTGAATATAAAATAGGAATTCATTATCTCATAATTAATCGAAATCATTATTCGATAAATTATTAATTCAATTATTTCGCGAAACCCTAATTTACTTATTTTAAATATCGTAATTAGCCTTTAATTCTTCTGGATATTACGCTTTCAAATCTCAAGATTTATTATGACAAATGATATGTCATCTCAAGAAGAACATAGACTATATAAGAAGCATATCACTTTTACAAAAGAACATAGAAGTACGAACTTCTTTCCTTTACGAGAACAAAAGAATGACATAAACAACGAAAATAACGACAAATTTCGAGCTCAAGGTAAAAGATGAATGCGAAAGACGAGTGCGACCTCGATTTCGACTTCCACCTCGGCATGTGCGACTCGACCTCGGCATGTGCGACCGACTGACCTCGGCATGTGCGACCTCGATTTCGACTCCACCCCGGCATGTGCAACTCGACCTCGGCATGCGCGACCTCGACTGACCTCGTCATGTGCGACTGACCTCAAAGATGCACCGATTTCAACTTCCACCGGCATGTGTGACTCGACCTCGGCATGTGCGACCGACTTCAACCTCGGCATGTGCGACCTCGACTCGACCTCGGCATGTACGACTTGACCTGCATGTGCGACCGACCGACCTCGGCATGTGCGACTCAACCCCGGCATGTGCGACCGATTTCGACTTTCACCGGCATGTGCGACTGACCTCGGCATGTGCGACCGACTCGACCTCGGCATCTGCGACCGACTTGACCTCGGCATGTGCGACTCGACTTGACCCGGCATGTGCGACTCGACTCAATCTCGGCACGCATGACCGACTTGATCTCGGCATGTGCGACTCGATTATGATTTCGGCATGTGCGACTCAATCACGACTTGGCATGTGCGACTCGACTTGACCTCGGCATGTGCGACTGACTCAACCCCGGCATGTGTGACTCGACTCGACCCCGGCATGTGCAACTCGACTCAACCCCGGCATGTGCAACCCGACTCGACTCGGCATATGCGCGACTGATTATGACATCGGCATGTGCGACTCGATTACGACTTCGGCATGTGCGACTCGACTTCAACCTCGGCATGTGCGACTCGACTTCAATCTCGACATGTGTGACCTTGACTTCGACCTCGGCATGTGCGATTCGACTTCAATCTCGGCATGTGCGACTCGACTTCGACCTCGACATGTGCGACCTTGACTTTAACTTCGGCATGTGCGACCGTCGACTCTGACTTCAGAAATTTTATAACATCGACCTTGACATGTCGACCTTGGTAGTCTATACTACATCGGCATCAACATCGGCATGCATGACCTCGGTGTCGGCATCGCCACGATCTCGGCGCGAGCGCGCAAATTTTTCCCTTTGTGCAGTGTGATTTTGTCTCGACCCGCTCTCCTTCGCTTGAACTCCGATTTACGATGGTTTTGCCTACGCACTCTAATGCACTGTACTTTATTTCTATGAAGGACCGAATCCCTGATTCCTACTCTAGAATTTAAGAGAATCAGTTGAAGTTAGTTCTATGATTTATTTAGAACAAAACCTTATAGTATGATAAGAACCTTAGAATGTTACTAAGAAAGTACGATTTCCAAAGAATGCAAGTAGAGCCATGACCTACATAAGAACCTTTGTTGACGAATTATTACGAGTATATAAGGTTTCAAATTTTATTCATTACCAAATTTCTGTCATTGAGTTTAACTTTATGAACTAGTCCCAATTGAGAAATCATTTGAGTTCTCACTTTTTCTCAAGGAAATTTACAACCCAAACCTTATAAAATGTCTTTTGAAACCAAGCTGGTGTGATCGAGAAAATATTTGTGACGGTCCGCCAGCCCATATGACCAAAGAAATCTCAAGAGTCGTCATTCGGTCTTCTGACCCTAGATCCCAATTATTCAATGAAAGAGGATATTGATTCAATCATTAAAGATGTTATTTTTAAGACAAGACTCTTGTAAGTAGTCGTGATAAATTCTCCCGATTCTTGAAACCATCAAGTATGATGAATGTTGACTTGCCTTGTCACCTAAGTGCTAATTAGTAAAGCGATAAACATCGTGCATGAAATAGGTTGACTTATTTCACCACCTAAAAGTTTCGCATCAAGAAGCGATAGACATCAAGAAATTATGATGTAAAAAATCTCGAGACGAGATATTTTCCCATGATACACATGGATGTGATGACCCTTGATGGTCTTTACAAAGATTGATAACAAGAAGTTATACCTTCATATGATCGTTATGATAATAAAGTTATGAATAAGATACTTTTAGCATTGAATGCAAGAGTAAAAGTAAAGAAAATATATGATATCCGGATATAATTTCCTCACCATGTCATAACGAGAGATTACAACTTATCTTTAAGATAGTTGTTTGTCCCTAAACCCTCGTTAGTAGGTTGGACATGTTTAAAAGAATAAAGATGCATGTAAGATATTCTTTCAAAGAATATATATATAAGCGAAATGATAGCATCTCGTAAAAATAGATCTCTCGCTTATACCTCAATCAATGAGATTATGTTTGAGCATAATCGATTCCAAGTAATTGAAACTTGGTTAAATAAACGATAATGAGATTGAGGAATCATAATCCTTGAGATTGTGTGAACGACTAGGATAGCCCTAGTATGTAAATCATGTATGGAGAAAATATCTCAAAAGCCAAGACATGGTAATAAGATGCTTGAATTTAAGTTATGGTGTACGAATGTACTACCTTACCAAGCCATACGACAATAATGACGGTTCTAATCTCGAATGTGAGAATCAAGTATAACGAAGTAATATTACTTTGATACCATGTCCATGAAAAGGGACAAAAGTCAAAATAATCAAGAAACTATGAGCTATACAATTATAAGATAGCCCACTATATGATATAAGCTTCAGAGACATATGACTTTGATAAATAAGGATTTCTTGAAAAGATGTAAAGTAAGGATATATGAGAAATATACCCTAAGATCGATAAAGTGAAAAGAGAATCAATCATTCATACCGGATTAGGAATGAATTATAGTGATAGAGACATGACGATCTCTACGATAAGATTTAATTATCGAAATATCAATATCAAGGATAGGTTGATGTAGACCCAACCACGTATGCTATTGGTAAAAGCATAACTGATCGATACCCGAGAAGTATGGGATGAATGAGGCAATGTAAGGCCATAGCAGGGAACATAATGTCCCAATGGAAAGGACAATGACATATGAAATAGATGTTTACTTGAATAGACAGAACACCGAGACCAAAGCCTATACTTCACATCAAAACCGAATCTAACAAAACCAAGAAGGCCCGATAGTATGAGAAAGATTTCTCGGCATACCTATAATAATTTCTTTACCTATAATATTTTGTTCGATATGGGTGCTTCATGTTCTAACATCGCACAAGTATGTGTAGAAACGATAGAACCTAATTCGAATAACCGAATCAAGAAATGAAAATTTCTTCACCTATATGAGAATTATGGCCATCGCAAGTATGGTAAAGGTTTAGAATTGGACCTAGAATCGCCAAGGTTCTATCCATGATTTGGATCATTATATCTATGTGGAACGTAGATATAATTCTAGACAAGAAGTTTTGAGATGGTCGTCATTCACGTGATCAATGACTGGCCTAGTCTCTTCGTTAGAGATCTTACGACAAGATTTTAGCATCCACTATTTGCTTATGCGAATAAATTTAGAGCGGTATACTAATCGATGGTGTAAAACGAAATGAGTGATAAGATAAGTGACATGAGTCGTGTCGTAAATTGTCTACAAGTTATATATGTCTTAAAGTGTTTAATTCTTTAGAGATCTTTCTTGTTTAGAATTTTCTATTACTCGATTTAAGTCCGACTTATCTAGAAATATCTGCTTACGATGGTAGGAAAAGGAGTAATACTGGTAAGAAGATAACCACAGGCTTACAAGCTTAGAACTTACACAGCGTATCGGCTTTTTATTATAAACCGGCATGGACTTAGAACAGTTTTGAAGAATTTCGCACCTTTGAAGGATGCTCGTAACTATGGAGTTACGGACGAGGATGGTATCCAAAGGCTTATTCGCCGCTTGCCAACAGATCGGCAAAAGTTTGCAAAAGAAGTATCAAGAAAATATCTTCTCGATGTAGAAAATTCCAAGACTTGGGCACTTACCAGATTTGTCAACCGCTCAAGCATACATATTATGCGATGGGATCCACACTACGAGCACTTGTCCCGTCCCCGCAAGTTACCTAGTATGGTACAAAGGAATGGTTGTACCACGATGTTCCAACGCCGCCCCACGCCCCGTGCCGCAAATTATACCCGAAAGGGATGAGAATGGCCAAAGGACAGATCTTACCGCCTCATGACTAGGAGAATTACCACTACCAACTCAACCATACTTTCGATAAAAGTAACACAAACTTCGGTATTGAAGAAGAAACAGAGCAGCCTTGACCCCAGGCTCTCGAGGAGATAGATCATCTGAGGTATGAAACAAAACGCACTGGAGAAAGGCAAGTTTCCAAATGAGGAGTACGATTCCGATGAAGGCCACCGAGACATAGAATCCTATGATCATATGAGACTTATATGTAGATAGTGGTTTATGTTGAAAATGGTGTGGTTAGAATATGTAAAATAAACATAGTTTGGAGTACTTTGTGAATATGTTAAAATGGTATCAAAATTTCGAGTGTAAAAGAACTTGATGTTATGTAATCACCGGTTTGATAGACCAACCCTTGTAATTAATGTATGAAAAGTCCTCACCGAGGCATTTTGATGTAATATATTATATGGTCTTTGTAAATGGTATCCGATATACTAAAACGAATTGTTCAATAAGATATGGTTACTATGAGATAATAGTTAAGCCATTCGGACTAACAAATGCACCAAATTTCCGATCATGAACCTCAAAAATCGAGTGTTCCATATATATTTAGACAACTTTGTCTTAATCCTTATGAATAATGTTCTTATCAATACGAAGAGCGAGAAGAACATAAAGAACGTCAAGGACCGCTTTTATTTAATTTTAAGAGTGGGAAATTTTTGCCAAGAACAAGATTGTGAATTTCGCTTAAAGAAATATTCCCGAGGCACATAGTGTCTTTAGAAGGAATCAAAGTAGATCCACAAAGGATAAAGCAATGTAAGAATGAAAGTCGCCGACGACCTAAAATGAGATCGAATCTCTTAGATTATTGCCTATTATCGAGATCCATTGAGAACTCTCAAGGTAGAAAGGCCGATAACATAGCTACACCAAAAGGAATCAAATTTACATGGATTAATTAAAGTAAAGCTATGTATTAATATGAGAAAGAAGATAGCTTACGATCACAACGACTTATGCCACACTAATAGAAATTCCCAACTCACGACTTGAAATAGTAACAATAGTATAAATATCACGCCTTGGAGACTTCACTTCTATGACAATAAGTTAAGAATCCTTCACAATTTACAAAGTTTGAATTTATTCTTCGAGCAAAGAAACTTGGACGCGGGATAGAAAAGATGGCTCAATCATTAAAAGATTACAATCAGGATATAAATTATCACCTACGGACGGTTAACGAGAATCTAATGCCCTAAGTTATAAAAAATTCAACTAAAATTATGGTATGTTCATATAGAAAAGGAAAACTCATCGAGAGTTTAAGAAAATGAGAATGTAAATAGTTGGGCAATCGTGACGAGCGAAGTTGTTTTCTCACACTCAAGGTGACATATGACTAAAGAGAAAGGATGAAAATGGAAATAGAATACTAATTAAGATAAGGGATGAAGAGTCAAGGATTTTAAGGAGTCGGACAATGTCGATTGTCAAGGAAAGGATATATATATATATATATATATATATATATATATATATATATATATATATATATTTCAAGCAATAATAAGTTTAGGAATGAAATCATAAATGAAGCTCATGACCTTTCTCACCGCCCAAACCGCAAAGATTAAGAGATATTATGATTTACTAGAAAAATTAAATAGTAAGGAATAAAATGAGATATAACCATATTGTCGAGCAAAGGTGTCTCGCTATCAATAAATGAAGCATTGTAGTAATGACCTTATAAGAGGTTATAACTCTAGAGATACACGAATGAAAATGGAATGACATAGCAATAGATTTTATGACGGGTTTTGCCAAAGTCATAAAGAAGTCGCACTACTATATGGGTAGTAGTGGACCGACTCACCAAATATGTTCATCTCGCCTATTCGTATGACTCATAGATCCGATAAGTTAGCTCACCGTATATAAAGAAAAATAGTATGTTTACGGGGTACCAAAACCTATCACTTGATAGAGACTCTAAGTTTACCCTTAGATTTTGAACTAACTCACAAAAGGAGTTAGACACTAGATCAACCTTAATATAGATGTCCATTCATAGATAAATGGACAATGTAAAGGCAACCCAAACGATTACATACGATAGAACATTAATGTTAAATCAAGGTACAAGTGGGAACGATTGCACCACTTGGTAAGTTTACGCACGACCATAGTCACAAGCAATGATCAATATACCTTTATGAGGCATTATGCGAAAGAAGTATCGACTACCACTTTATTGTAATAAAGTAGGTGAGAGAAAGTATAAGGTCCCGACAATGTAAATGAAATGATTAAGATATCCGCCAAACGAGGCAAAGAATAAGAGAAGCTCGTGACGCATAAAAGTCTTACCGACACGCCGTGAGATCCGAATCGATTTTAAATGCGAAATAAAGTTTCTTAAGATTTCTCCATCAAGGGAATTATAAAGTTCGATACAATAATGTCGAGATCACGCTTTATAGACCTTAGAGCTCCTAGAAAGAATAGGCCCAAGAGCTTTATAGATTGGTACTTCCACCAAATCGGGGAAAGACGTAATGTTTTCCACGTGTCACAATTAAGAAAGTACGAAATGACCCAAATTATGTGATCCGCCATGATGACGTGATCTTTAACTCGATGAGTTGTGATGAAAATCTACTACTATTTTGATCGACGATTCAATGATTAAAGAATCAAGTTGGGTCTTTAATGAAAGTCCAATGGAGAAACCATGGACAAAAGAAAGTCACGTGGAAAAATTTAAGATTTTATGATGCAAAGATATTCCATACTTTTTGAGGAATGCAAATTTCGGGACGAAATTTCTTTTAAGGGGGGTAAAATGTAATATCCCGAAGAATTAAATGCCTAATTACGATAATTAAAATTCGTAAATTAGGGTTTCGCCGAAATAATAAAATTAGTAATATATCGAATAATGATTTCGATTAATTACGAAGTAACGAATTCCTATTTTGTATTCACTAAGAATTGTGAATTAAGGAATAGAATTTTTATAAGTATTTCGCAGATTATTTTAACGCCGATCGAGTATCGATAGTTAAAATTTCATAAAATTTTCTAAGTGACTTGCTTAGAATTAAATTCCATTATTGATGGAATAATTTAATAAAGTGATTATGACTTTATTACGACCATTTTGAGATGAGTCGATAATTAACGCTTGGAGACGCTTTCAAACATTAACGCTTAGAGATGAATAGAGAAATGAGTTTAATGATAAAGAAATTATAGTATTTAAATTCCTATGATTATTATATGTAATTAGAGTATTATTTAGCATTAAAACAATGCTAGAACATTAAGGATTAATTATTGAACAATGTACTAATTTTCGAAAACCCTAATTCGAAAATTAGGGTTTTCTCACATGAAATGATACCAATAATTTTTCCTATGATATAATTTATCATCTAAAACATATGTTATGATATATTCTATAATTAGCATGAAAATTAAGTATGTATCACTTGCACAACGAAAGTGTCGTGAACTATATTTGTGTGCAACAAGTTACGTATGAAATTTTGTTATCTTGGTCATGCTTAACAATTAAATGATTCAAGTGGGATCAAATTACACATTACCCAAGTAAATTAAAGGTGAATCAAGTGATGTGCTTTGATGAAGGATAGCCGTGTATTTACTTTCAAGTTGAGGTTGGAAGATTTTGTTGGACTCTTAAGCATGATGTCTTGCATTTGGCAATGTGTAGGCTTTAAGTATTGTGTATAAGACAAATTAAAAAGCTTCATCTTTGTGTGCTTTGAGGAGGAAACCGACAACAATAAGTGAAGAGGGCAAAGGATAATTTGTTCCATGCATTTACTTTGTGTGAATGGTGATGTAATGAAAATGAGTCACCAAATTAAAGGACATATCTTGCTTTAAATTAAATGGGAGCATGACATTATTGACTTAAGTGAGAAGAATATATAAACTCCTTCTTCGCTTCAAGAAGGCCGACGATGCCTCGAACAAAATAGAGGACTTGGTTTTGTTTCATGCAATGTGTAAGAGGTGCATTTACTGTGGAATATGTAATTTAATAAAGTAGTGTTGACTCACCAAGTAAATAGCCTTGCAATTGTAATTGTGTGAACCGAGAGTGATGTAGGATACATAAAGTATTGTTTGATTTTGTTTCTTTAATCTTAAGTGATAAGTGAAAGACTTTAAAATTAAAGTATCACTTCATTCCCAAAGAAACCATAATCGCCGTGAGCTTGCTAGAAAGAAGGAAAGTGAATGTTCTTCAATATATTCCCAAAACCTTGATATAAAAATCCTTTGCATCGAAAATCGACAACGGTTAAAAGGTTAGGAATCGAACGACGTTTAATTATACGTTAAGATTTTCATTTTCTAACGGTTAGATTTATATATATATGCTTAGGTTCATAATGTGAAAAATTATGGAAAATATTGCTATCATGCTAAGTTGTTCACTAATAATGTTTAGTAGGATGTTTATGCTTCACAAATGATGTTAAATCAAAGGCCTAAGCATGTTATGATTTATCTATGATAATCGAAAATTACTAGAGTTGAATTGATGATGGATTAATGTAATATGATAGCCAAGGAACCCATTATGATTCATTGGAAATTTTTAGAGATTATATGCTATTTGTTGATAATGACCGAAAATGCACAAGAATGTTATGTTGATGTACAAATTTTATTTAAGTAATATTATAGCATAATGTTGATCTAGAGCCTTGATTTAGTATCTTGTGAATTTACTAGAAATTTTGGAAAATATATGTTCATATATCAAAATTTTCGAGAGCCATATAGATTGGTTACATGATGTATAAGTTGGTATTGTTGAATATTATGATGAATTAGTGATGTATAATAATGTTGGGGCCTTGTATAAATTAATTAAAATTTTAGAAAATTAATTGGACAATTTTTGTAAAATAGCCGTGGCCTATTAAGATTAAATAGGTGATGTCCAAATTTTCTATAGTTAATGTTAATACATATTAAGTGATCCTATGATAATATAGTGTACTATATGAATTTAGAAGAATTTTTGGAAGAAGTTTGAAATTTGTAGCCAAGAGGGCCGAAAGCTATAGATGATGAATTAAGAGTTTTAATCTATTTATATCAAGGAAAATAATACATTATATGTCTAGAAATTATTTTAGACATATTAGAAATTTATGGGATTTTATAAACATAGTATACTATGTTTACGGCGAAACGTTGTATTAAATAACGTTAGAAATGAAAAATAATGTTTAATGAATAAGTTAATTAATATTTAAGAAAAATATTAATGGAGTTTATCGATTTGCGTGAAAAATCGAGAATTAGGGCTTTATGAAAGAAATCGATTGAAAATCGATTTATGTTGAAATTCAATATAAAAATTTAAGTTATTAATGAGTTTATAAAGAAAAGTCAAAATTGTTGACTTTTGAAATTAACGTATGAAATACGCTCGATAAATCGCTAATACGTGTAAAACGATTAATTGTATAAGAAAATCTCACAGGAGAAAAGATTTCATAATTGAAATCTTTATATATCGAAAACGTGAGAATACGTTGAACGCTTAACCTAAAAGGTTAAAATGAATGGTTGAACATATCTCAAGCACGAGAAATGTTTAGTTTAAGAAACGCGATTGAGCAGTATTGAATTCGTTAAGGAATTGAAACGATAGTAGTATAAGTTATCAAAGTTTATTTTAAACTTTGAAAATCTCAAAAACACGATGATGTAATCAAATCGCTTTTACGTTAAGGTGAGACGCGATGTGATCGTTGGCGTAAAGGAAAACGAATTAAGAAAGCTTATGTACCGGATGGGCTTTTTCTTATCCTCAAGGATAAAATGCTCTATTTATGATGCTTTCTTGAAATGAAAAGTAATTATTTATGATGCTCTCTTTTGAGAAATGATTATGAAATGATGATGAAATTACCTATCCAAAATGTTATGTTTTATGTATGTATCATATCCATGAATGAATGAATTAATGAATGATGAATATTGTTGGGTCGCTCCCAACTTATGAATGAAATCGATATCGGATCCTATGCCAGAAGGCTTATACCGCCAGATTAACGTACACCTAATGGTGGTTGTGTCTTTGTAAGGACAATTCACGGCGGTCACGGCGACGTGAGGGAGGCCTCCTTCACGGCGTAAATGTTAATGTTATGATGAAATGAAAGGGATATGGATCATACATACAAGGAAAATGTCCGCCGTATTTAACGATTATTAAAATGATGAAATGTTTAGTAAGCACAAGGCCTTTTAAATAAAACCCTTCCATCTTACCATAATGGGCGGTGTAATTTAAAGAAGGTAAAATATTTTCGCATAAGTCCACCGAGTGCATTATTTGTACTCAGCCCTGCATATTTGTTTTTAAATGTGCAGATTGAGCTGGTGATGCGATGGAACAGTGTTGAGCAGTAGAAGGGTTGTCGCTGAAAAGTTTATACCTTGATAGTACATCGTCATATGTACATATCACATGTCTTCCGCTACAAGAACATAAGTTATGTACTAAAGTCCAAAAACATACTTGATTTATGTATTACAGCTTAATGTTAAATGGTCTCATTGTTTATTCATCCTGTTAGAGTAATAATCCCCTCGCTAAATCATACTTAGGATTTAGGGCATTCTGTAACCACCCAAGAAACTACTATCGAACTGCCTTGCGAATGTTAGTGAAGATCATGTTCTCGAAAATAGGAGAAATCCCCATTATCTCACTAACTTCCACTTATTCAAACTAGTTGTAATCAGTAGCAAACCATTATTAGTGTAACAAAGAATAATAAAACGTAAAGGATTGGAAAGATTAAATATTTACGCTTACGCTTGGATAGTCGAAGTTCAACTTTAAGGTAGACTCAGTGAATGTTGATCAGGACCCAAAATGTTGCCACATAAAATGTTACCAACATCCTATCCCACATTCACTGGAGTCAACATTGACTCTATATCATTGTAAAATGCTTTAATCAATATGAACTATTATTGTTATTATTATTAGGATATCTTGCATTTTATCTGGGTCAAACATCGACAAAAATATTTCAATCACAAAATTAGAAATGACATTTATGAACCTAAAACTGAGGGATCCAAATTAGAGCAGGCAAAGAAGCATGTTAGGCTGTGATTCAAACATGTATTGGTTTCACAATTGAATGCCCTCCATGTGACTATGTGAGTGCCAAAACCTTTCCTCTTATTTAATTTTTTCATCATTATTAATTTTGGTTGTAAAAGTAACTTAGATAATTTGACGACTAAAATCGCTACGTGATTATTTTCTTCATTTTCTCAAAATGATTGACACAATATGAAAGAAATATTATGATTTATGCTTTTCAATGTTATTGGAAGAGTATTATATTCAACCAAAAATCAAGTGTAACAAACTCATAATATAAACATTGATAGGTTCAAATTTGTAATCTTTTGACCATAAAAACCACTTTAGCTCTAGGTTATCCCAAAAGACATATTTATTTCAATTTTGTACTCTGCTTTGCAACATCCCATGTGTAGAAGAATTCCAGTGAACTCAGAGACACTTCTAATACATTATTTATTGTGGTTGTAAGCAGTGGATTTTGATAATTAAATCATGTGGAATTCTATATACCGATTTAGAAAAGAGGATGCAATTCAACATTAACGTATACTCTCTGTTGAGGAAATCTGTTAGAATTTTACAAACTTCAAAGCCTAACATTATTACAAAATGGAGCAAACCAAAATTATAATCAACCTTTGAACAGCAACCAAACCGGGAAGAGATAGGAAGAGTATGCTAAAAATAATAATAATGTACTTGTTGTAAGGTTAGAAGATTAATAAATAGCAATAATGAGGTGTAAGATTAATGTAGAAATTGTCCTCTACTTGGATGTTGAAAAAGATTAAAGGTAAAACTAAAGAAGAGGCCCATACTCATTCCCACATTCTCCCATCTCCTCTACTTTTCCACTGATTTGAAATCTTGTGGCCCTCCTCTATTTTTTTATTTCTTTTTCTCTACATAACTTTTTCTTTTTAATGTACTCCAGAGCTAACAGACAAAATTTGACAAAGAGTACCAACTTTTTCGAATTAGATATCTTTTAGTTTTCTTTCTTTTAAAAGCGGAAACTCTCCCCCGGAAATCTCACACCACAGTCCCATAAAAGTGAGAGGGTAGAATCACGGCGATTAAATGACAAGTTAGCCAGAGGACTTTTACCTAATACCACAAGCTTGAGCCACCTTAAAGAGGATAAAACTCCACATTGCATACAAGCTTGGATTCGATCCTCGATCCTCGTTTCTAAATCATAATTTAACCAACTCGAATTACTGTTCGTGGTGAGGCCCTTTAGTTTTCTATATATGAGTGTATTTTATAGTGACTCATTAAATATATCACCGGTTTATTAAATTCAAATTTAATCTTTTAAAATGATCAAGGTTACTCGATCTGAACTTTTAGATGATGTACTTTATTTTCGAGATTTTAAAAAATAATTGTGAATTCTTTTTTCTAAATTATACTAGACTATAACCCCTTTTTCAAGTTAATATTAATAATAAAAAAAAAAACAACATTTCAAAAGAGTGAAGATTATTGCGAGATTTACACTAAGTAATAGTCATTTTTTGGATAAATATGTGATTAGAGTTTATCCGACTCGTAAACTAGATCATGAGTTACATTACGTCCGAAACATATTGGGTGTATAACTAGGGATGTCAATATAGGTCGAAACCCACGGGCTGGCCCGAATAACTCGATAAAATTAATGGGTTGGGCTATAAAATCATAACCCAAATATAAAATCGGCTATTCGGCCACCATTCGGTTGACGGTTAATCAATGGCCGGTCTTGGCCAGTCACTGGTCACCCATCTGACCGGCATAAAAAAAAACTCAACTCATTTTTTTCCTTTATCTAATAGTTAGAAATTCAAAATTTTGATTTCAAAAATTTACTTTTCATGTTTAATTATCTTAACTTTTGTAGCTATTATAGATTGATTGTTTATTTAGTTATTTATAGTGATTTTTTTTCAAACTATAAATTTTAATTGGTATAGTGAATTAACTTATAAAATATTTATTAAATAGTGAATTAGCTATTATGGAATATGAATATTCAAATATATTAAAAAATAATTTAGTTGTGAGCATTATTTTTTATTTTTGATATTGTAATATAATTTAAATAGTATTATATTGAATTAACTTATTAAATTTTTTCTAGATATAAGTTTTAACTCCACTATAATTGTATTATATTATTTAGAGATCATTTAGTTACATGGGAATGCGAATAATAAAGCATATTAGAAAAAAAGAATTTAGTCATGAGCACTATTTTTAATTTTCATTGTTTGCTCTTCAAAGTTAGTATAATAAGATTAAAAAAAAGAACTTGTGGAATGTATTATATTTATTTTTCACTTATTTGTTTTTTACTCCAACGCTTAATATAAAATATTTGTTATAAATATTATTATTATCAATTATATATATATATATATATATAGTTTTTTTTCTTTAAACTTTCTGGCCAGATTGACCCGATGGGTTAGCCCGAAACCCGAGAGTTTAGGATTAGGGTTGAACATTTCTAACCCGAAAAAAATATCAACCCGAATAACCCAATAACCCGAGTGGGTTGGCCCAAACCCGAGCGGGCTGGCCCGATTGACATCCCTATGTATAACACAGACATATTAGTGACTGATGGTGCAATTATAGATGAATAATTATATGATTAAACAAAAGCTTTTCTTTAGAGAAAGAAAAAGCTTTTTAAGGTGTATGTGTATCACACAACGTACAGGAAATGGCTGCTTGGTATGTCGTAACCTTTTCTTGCTTGCCACTATGTAATTATATATTGGTTCGTGTTCTTATACTAAATTATAAATAAATAAAAGCTATCGTTTCAAGTTTCAAGAAGGGTCGACATTGATCTTGGTGCTATTTCGCACGAGCTAAAAAGTTATAGGGTCTAGCGGCAGGATTTGAATTATCATTCTATAAAGTTTTAGTCGTATTTTATGAGAACTTGTTTTAGTGGATATTTTTATGAGAACTTGTCAATGGATTGTTACATATTTCCATTTAAGTATTTGGCAAATTACACAAATCAAATGAATAAAAATTTTAACTTTTATAATTTTATTATGATAATTATCATAATAAATTGTATACACAATTAATTATCAAATTTCAACAATATTAAATAAGGGCAAGTTAATAAATTATTCATAATTTAATTTTAAATTGATGACCTAGGACACTTAATAATAAATAAGAAAAAAGTGTCAATGAGACACTTAAAAAAAGAACGAAGGGTTTATGTATTTAGGAATATTAATTGGGATACTACATCCGATTTCGGTTAATTTTATAGAATTCGGTGATGGGAAACTTAATTTACCCATACTGCGATGATCTACCTTGGATGTTTAATTCATTATATATTGGTTATATTCCCAAGATGCTCCTACATAATTAATTGCAATACATAGGAGTTTTTCGTGTTTACTGCGCGATTTCGCAAACCGATCAATGATAGACTCCACATTTGATCTTCTAGACCGTGATTTGATACCGATCTCTAATATTGAGTGAGAGAAATCTTTGGAGACACTGCAGAAAAATTCTCCCCCTATAGAATAGTGATTTTTGAAAATCACAATGATGAAACGAGATGATTTGATTTTCTCCTACCTTATATTTATAGTGTTCTCCATAGAATCCTATTGTGATAATGATGGAACCCATCGATACGCTACGGCATATGGAGGAGAGAATACACCGTAGGCAAATAAAAACTTTTCTATCGACAAGACTAATCAGATCTCGAGATCGCCTAGTCGGTTAACTAGCGCCTCGATCGATGTCGATCTTGCGGTCGATTCAAATAACCACTATCTTGTACTAAGTGATATCAGTTAGCAAACCTACTGACTATTAAGGCAGCAAGTCAATTGGATTGATAACTGATGTGCGTGCGGAATGTGGTGGTCACTTATTTGCCTTACAAAAAACCGATACTCAGGTTTAAACACTTAGTCAAGTATTGATTAGTCAGTATTTAGTTTATGACTCCTCAATATCAAACGGATATTGATATAGATAAGAATAGAGTCGTTGGATGGACCACTAATCATATTCTTTCATTTTGTCGTTTGATTTCTTCCCGCTGAGAATCCTCGTCGCCTTCGATAAATATTGCATCATCGCACACCGTAGCTCGCAACTCGAAAATACTGGTATGGCATGTCGATCTTCTCCAACACGCTTATCAAATGTGTCGAGTCAAACACTCAGGCATAATATATTATGTGTTTCTTCATTGAGTAGACTACGTGTCTCTTCAAATGTACTTGAGTTTGGTCACCCAATCTACTTCAAAGATATTCAGCATCTGACTCGTCTTCGTGAGCTTTGAATAACCTAAGTTAGTATGATGCATTCCATCGATGTATATATATAATTAGCTTTGACCTTTCATCTTGCCACTGACTTTGACTTTGTATTATTACACAACGAGAATGGCTCGACTAAGCATCCGTGAGGATCCGTATGGGCGGTTTTTTTCTTTCACAATAAGACCGACGGATTACAGGTCGTCACCTTTGACTATCGACTGATAGCTTTGTTTCCTAAACATTAGCTTTGACTCTTATTAGTTAGCTTTGACTGCTGGTAACAGCTTTGACTATTGGTACTTAACTTTGACTTTCTCAAAGTCTGTCGGCTGCCTAATATGACACTTAGTCATATCCTGACTCCTTCTCGGTCAGTCAGCCTAAATCTTCAGTCTTCAATCTTCAGGGTTCAATCTTTTGACGTCAATCTTTAGTTTTTGACTTTACTCTATTAGTCATTCTCTTCGGTTTTCGCTTGTGCTTTAGTCTTCGACTTAGTAGCATTTCTTCGCCTTCGCCTTGATCGCGGTCCTTTAGTCGAACTGCTCATCGCCAGATGGTACCGATACACCTATCCATATGACCGCTTCAGATCGCTTGAACTTCTTCAATCTCGAGTCCGTCCATACCTATAATAATAACGACTAACTCCAAAACAAGTCAATATCATTAGTTACTTCAGTAAGACAGTCATCAGAGATTTTAGGATATAATCAAAACACCTAGTTAAGATAGATTTCATTCGTGATACATAGGAATTTTCCCAGCAGATAAGACTCTAGCACATCTAATAAATAAAATAATTATCTTTTTCCCTGAAGATAATTCATTTCTAGAATAATTATCTCTTGATACATAATTATATCATATAATATTTATCTAGACTATGAGATGTATTAAATAAATAATATATCAATCAGAACATAATCCCACTAGGATCCTATAGGGTTGCAGAAAATTCACACAATAAAAGTCCTTGATGGGTCAGCCCAAGGATTAAACACAATGAATAAAGATGGACCTCAAATGAAATAATTATCCGATGTTCAGCCCAGAACATAAATTAATTCAGAATATTTATTCATTCCACTAGAAAACAAATGTTGACTTACCCATTTATTATCGAAGTTGAGTCAAACTTGTACTTAGACTTATGAATCCTCAGATATGAGATATCGTGCATGTCCATTAATTATTTATAGACTCTAACCGCTTAAAATATTAATCTCTTTAATTCCTTAAATAGTACTGCTGGATTTGTATAATCGAAGCAACATAGTTGAGCTTGTATACAACATTTACTACCACAATTACAATCACCAATCAATTATTTACTTGATTGCATATGTTTTCCCATTATCTCATAAGAAAGTTAGATCATATAGTGTGTAGAAGATCATAGAAGTATGTATAATTAGTTAAGCTAGTTCACATATAAAAAATCACATCTCAGATAACTTTAGGACGAGTTGTTAGTATAGGCTACAGTATAGATAAGAAGTAACTTGACTTGGTTGCTTGTCTAAGCAGGTACCTCTTAATGTATTGATGGATCACATTAAGACGAGTCCTTCTATCGACCATAGTGAAGAACCCAGATCTTGGTGACTTTACGTTGATCTAAACCTCGATTAGGTTTTAGGTAAGTATGAGTTACTGACCATCACTTTGACTTTTTATGGGTGAGGGTTACATGAGATAACTCAAGATTCTCCATATCTTGGGTGGTGGCAAGATTAGATGTCATGCTAGTTACCGACGAGTCACCATATCTGCTAGGATGACGACGCCCCTAATGGAGCTCAAAATGTTTATTGTACTAAGCCTTGTAGTTTGAGTTAGCTCAAGTACAATAATAAGGTTAAGTGGTACTATTTAAGGAATTAAAGAGATTAATTATTTTAAGCAATCAAAGTGCTATAAATAATTAATGGACGTGCGATATCTTAAGAACGGGGATTCCGTAAGTCTAAGTGCAAGCTCAGCTCAACTTCAATAATAAAGGGGTAAGTCATCATTATTCTCTAATGGAATGAATAAATGTTTATGGATTAATTTATATCATGGGCTGAACATAAGATAATTAATTCATTTTAGGCTCATGTGCATTTGATCCTAAGTCGCCCATCAAGGCCTGGAACTGCCACAAATTTTTTCCCCTCCTATAGAGTCCCACTGGGACTCTATTCTGATTTATGTATTATTTTAATACATCTCCAATATCTAGATAGATATTATCTGATATTATTATATATCAAGATATAATTATTTTAGATATGATTTATCTTCAGGGATTGAAGATAATTATTGTATTTATTAGATATGAAAGGATCCTATCTAAATAAAATTCTAACAAAGTGCATTATAAATACAAGATGAAAGAAAATCATATCATCCTTTTATTATTATGATTTTTAAAAATCACATAGAAGTATATAGGAGGTGAAATTTTACAGTATTCTTCATTGATTGCTCTCACTCACTATTGGAGAATATGCATCCGGGATACAGTCCAGAAAATCAAAACTAGAGTCTGCAATTGATCATATATCCTAAAAATTCGTAGGTAAACATGAGTAAACACATATGTGTTGCAATTAATTATATAGGTACATGCTAGGAATATAATCAATGTATGGTGAATTAAACATCTAAGGTAGATCCTCAGAGCAAGTGTAAAATAAGATTTTCCTACAGTACCACTTCAACATTATTATTGTACTTGAGCTAACTCAACCTGCATGGTTTAGTATAATAAACCTTTTGAACTCCTTAATGGGACGTCATCATCCTAAATGCATATGGTGACTTGATACAGGTAACCAACATGATATATAAGCACTACCATACTCACCCTTAGATCAACTTAAAGTCACCGAGATCTAGGTTCTTCACGACGGTCAGATAGAATAATTCATCTCACTGTGATCTATCAATACGTCAAGATGTACCAGCATAGATAAACAATCAAGTGAAGTTACTTCTTATCTATATTGCAGCCTATACCAACAATTCGTCCTCATGTTGTCTCAGTTGTGATCATTTTTATATCTCAACCAACTTAACCAATCATACAGACTTCTGTGATCTTCTACACACTGTATGATCTAACTTTTGTATGAGATAATGAGACAACATATGCAATCAAGTAAACAATTCGGATAGGAGATCGGAATAATGGAAACAGGAAACATTGTATACAAACTCAACCATTCTGTTTTCAATATATAAATCCAACATCGGGTTGTTTCTGGATTAGTTTAATTGGGTTGATTTTTTTTTTCAGTTATAATTTTTCAACACCAATCCTATGTTTTAGTATTTTAGACTAAGCTGTGGGCCAAAAAGTTTACGAAAAATATTTAGCATGTATAAATTACTCTAATAATCATATTTCTTGCATTAAAAAATAGGTCATATTTTCTCAATCAAAACACTTGATCTCGTAATAGATTCTAAAATGAGTGTCAATTTCTACATGAGCTTTTGACATTTTCTACATGAGCTTTTGATGTAGTGCATTTTGTTAAAGCTGGCAATCTGACCACTCTTCATTGTCTCGGTCTCAATAAAGGTGTGAATATTGGAAAAACAATTTGAATATCGGATGAAATATTAGCCAAAAAGTAATGGACGTTCGAAGCCACTGTTGGAGCCGAGGATTCACTTTAAATATTGCTGATCTAAAGAGTCTTCTTTTACTCACTTCATGCATAAGCTTATCTTGGTTTGATATACCATAAATAGTCTATGATTTGTATCGAAATGCAGACTGTATAATAAATATATTTTGAGGAGATAAAGAATATTTTCCCCTTGTTTCAGCTTGGAAGTCGAATATGGCATTGTCTGTTGTATCATCAGCACTCCATTTCGTTTTCCATCCCCCCCCCCCATCATTTGGTATCTGAGCCCGGATTACGCTCTTGGTATTTTTTTCCCATGACAACGAGAAGAGGAAGATGTTGTCACGACAAAGGAAATATGAATTTTTTTTTTTTAGATGAATGAGATGCTGAAATTCAGGAATTGCAGATACAAGTTTAGGAGCTGATCATACGTCTGGAGGGTCAAAAAGCTAAAAAACGAACGTGGTTCAAGCCATGGTTGTTCTAGTGATAACTTGGAGTATGTGAATCCTCTTTCCAACAAAGAAAATAATAATATCTTTGAAAGTTCTCTCAAACTTCATATTTTGTGAAGGTGATATACCAGAATTTCATGGTAATCTTCGACCTGATGAATTTTTTATTGACTTAGCATCGTGACAAAATTCTTTGAGTATAAAGACATCTCATGGGGGGGGGCAAAAAGTGAAGCTTCTTGCCACCCGACTGCTTAGAGATGCATCGCTTTGGTGGGATAAAATGCAAGAGATGATATTGTGGAAAAGAAAGCCAAAGATTACTTCTTAGGAGAAGATGAAGGCAAGATTATGTGAGAATGTCATTCCTTATGATTTTGCTCAAAGTATCTTTGTACAACTCAATACTTTGCAGTAAGGTAATAAAAGTGTGACTGACTACGCGGAGGAATTATACAAGTTAATGGCTAAAAGTGGTAGCCAGGAGCCCTAGGAACAACTTGTTGCAAGATATATTGACGGGCTTAAAGCAACAATAAGAAACGAAGTAGAGATGCAACAACTTTGGAGACTCAATGATGCTCACCAACTAGGATTAAAAGTCAATCAGGCAGGTAGCATTAAAACAAGAAGGTATGTTGATCTCCAAAGCTTATTGTTTAGTATGATTTTATGTTTATTCTTGGTATTCTTATGTATGCCGTTTCCAGTGGTTTGTCCTATTTATACCGTTGTTTTGATTAGTATTTTTCGTTTCAGACTTATTTGGTTTGTTTCGATGTTTTGTAGAAAAATGGCATTAAATAGGATAAAATGGATTTTCCAAGAGTTGAAGTATATTGAAGACCATCTCGATAGGAGTCCAGCATAAACGGATCGTAATTAAGAGTTCAGACGAGGGAGAACAGAACATATCGTCAAAGTCATGCACGTGTGCCCCGTCGCCCGTCGCGCCCGTCGCACGCCGCACCTCTCGCCTCGCACAGCGCCAGCTTCCTCGTTCATCACCCATCCGGTGATGTACCCCGTGTCTCATCCGACGCTCACCCACAGCGCTCGCATCCTCCTCGCGCATTCACCACATCACCGAGTGTCGGCTCACACCTCCACACCCGCTCGCACATCACCGAGCACCGGCTCATACCTCCGCACCCGTTCGCACATTACCGAGAATCGGCTCATAGCTCTGCGCCCACTCGCATATCACCGAGCGCCGGCATACACCTCTGTGCCTGCTCGTACACCACCGAGCACCCTTCCATCGCCGAACGCCAGCTCACCCTGCGCGCTCTCTCGCTCCGCGTGCACGTTCACTCTCCCGTCACCGAGCATCGGCTCAACCTCACGCGCACGCCACGCCCGCGTTGCTGCCGATCCTCGTGCCCTCGCTCGCCCTCCGAGCGCCCGCTCACTTTGACCCGACGCTCACCTTTGAAACAGAAGCACCCGCATGGCAAGCGCTCGTCTCCAAGCGGCACTCACCTTTAAAACAGAAGAACACGAGAAGCGAGTGCTTGTCCTCAACCGACGTACACACTAAGTTTTACGCTTCGCATTGCGCTGGCTCAGCGTGCAACCGGCGTTCACTAATTAGATATATTTAAACGCTACATGCATCGAAAGTTAGGGTTAGCCTCTCTTTTCGCCCGTAGTCAGAGTTTAGTTTTTCATTCCTTGTTCCAAAGCACAGACTGAGACACCATAGAGAGACGAGAGACAGATTTACTTTTTCTCATTTATTTTTTTCAGCTTTCCATTCGTTTCTTTTAATTTACGCACTATAGATTGTTAGCTTGGTTGGATTCGGATTCAAGGTTGGTTTCAGATTATTGCTTTTCCTATTGGTACTATCTTTCTTTTCCTTTGCTTTCTACCATTTACGTTTCACGAAGTTTGATAATGGAATTTATTATTGTGTTGAATCGTTCTAGATCGTATTTTATTATTTTTTGATTGATGAATTTAGTTTAGTTTTGTTCGATCCTTTTAGCTACTCGTATTCGTGATTTCTTTAGGTATCAACTAGGGATTAACAACCCCTAGCTAGGTTTGATTTTACTTATATTTACTTTTCTGTATTTCAATTTACGTTGTTCCAACTAGGGATTGATAACCCCTAGCTAGGATTGTTTTTAATTAAATTTACTTTTCCGCATTTCAATTCAAGTTTGTTCCAACCCCCTTTTGGTATTAGAGTGTTTAAGATTTACCACTTTTTGTGTGTGACACGAACAATAAGCCCTATTAAGTTTTCTTTGATAGATGACTTGGGTTAACTTTACCTCTACGGTGACCTCATTCGATTATGAGTCAATTAAAAGAGTGTTTTTAGTTGAAACAAACCCTTTGATCGAGAGGGTTTGGAAGAAGTGGAGAACGTCTTGCTTATTGATCCTATCTATCTCTGACTTGACTACGTCGTTCTCACGATGTTAAACTGAGTATCACGTGAGATTTTACCCATGAATCTTTTTTGTTCTTTTTTTTTTCTTTTTGCTTGGTTTTATTATCTCTTTGGTCTATGTGTTTCTCTTTATTTTTATTTTGTTCAGATGTTAGCGAAAAGTGTTGCGTATTATCGTCGAGGAATGATGTGGAGAGTGCGTCAAATTTTGTATAGAAATTAGTTGAATCGGTGTTCCGTGATACTTCGACGTTTAAAATCTTTCCAGAGACCATACCTCAATCGGAGCTCACGGAGAACCGCGCGCCAAAGATCGCAGATGGTTATCTGCACCGGGCGCCCTTCCTAATCGGTGTTCATAATTGCATGTATAATCCATCTCTCGGCGCATAGTGAACCGCGCACTAAATCGGATAGAAGCTTTCCAAACTCTGCGCCAACTTTAGTCGGCGCTTGAAATTGGACAAAGCTCACCCAAACCGAGCTCAAGTCCGAGCCGGCGCCACCCGCCGCTTTTCCCACACACATGCGGCGCTGCACCACGCCAACCGGCGTCGCTTCCATGCGAAGCGCCATCTTTCGCTCATCTCGCCTTGCTCGCACCCGCCACCCACACACAAACCGGCGCTGCCTCGCCACCGATGCTCCCCGTCGCATCGCTTCGCTCATCCGGCGCCACGCTGCCTTTTTTTCGCCGCCGGGCCGAACTCTCTCCTAGCGCCGTCTGGCGCCCACTTGCCTCTCTCGCCCGACGCCTCCCTTTCTTGGGGCGGCACTCGCCTTCGCCTCATCCCGCATACATCCCGTGCTAGCCCCGCACACACTCGACGATTATCGTGAAGTCTCTTCTTCTTTTAGCCATATTGTGTTATCTATATTTTAAGCATTGGAGACAGAGCTCGAATTTAGTGTGGGGGGAGTATTTGGTGTTGTGTCGGAGTATTTGGTTTGTGTCGTGTCTATTTGCATGATTGATGATGTGCGTTTGTGATGATTTTGAACTCTTGGACTCAAGTTTTTGTCTATATGAGTAAGTTAGGATTTTGATTTGTGCAACTGAACTCTATGGCATTGGTCAAACCTTGATGTAATTTAGTTTCTTTTGATGATATGTGATTGAAGTGCAATGTGAATCGACGAGATTATGTGGATTGATCTTAAATTGGAGGTTATTGGCGTGATTTGTCCGACTAATGCTAGGGGTAGTGTTAACGTGGTTATCAATATATTTGTTTCCTATTAAAAAAAAGAAAAGAAAAGAAAAAGAAAAGAAAAAGAAAAAAAAGAAGGAGAATGAAAACTCCAATAATTTGTTGAGATTATTGAAATGGAGGATGAGATTCTGCCCAACTCTCTCGTAAATCGAGAAATGGGCATAGGAAACCACGATAGGAGACCCGATTTCATCGAGAATTCACCTTTCGAACATTGTTCCAAAATCTGTTAAAACTTTCTTTGTGTTTTCAAAAGGAACTTATTGCTAAAGGTGACCACATTAGTTAATTCACCCCTAGCGGAGAGTTGGGTCTGAGCAAAAACCACCTTCTTATTTATTTGACATACTCACAATCTTAGATTTGTTTCACGTTGTTTGGGAGAAAGACAAAAAGAGGTTTGAATGATTGGACTAAGAGTGAAGTTGCATGAGTTATTTTTCTATTCTTATTAGATTAGACTTTGCTTGAGGACAAGCAAATGGATAAGTGTGGGAGTTGTTTATTATGATTTTGTGCTTATTCTCGAATTTTATTTAAGCCGCTTCCAAAGGTTTGTCCTATTTATACCTTTGTTTTGATTAGTATTTTTGGTTCAAACTTATTTGGTTTGTTTTGATGTTTTGTAGAAAACGCATTAAATAGACGAAATGGATTTTCCAAAAGTTGAAGTATATTGAAGAGCATCTCGATAGGAGTCCGTAGGCTCAAAGGGATCGTAATTTGGAGTTCAGACGAGGGAGAACGGAACATATCGTCAAAGTCACGCACGTGCGCCCCGTCGCCCGTCGATCCCCATCGCACGTCTCACCTCCCGCCTTGCACAGCACCAGCTTCCTCGTCCAACGCCCATCCGGCGCTATGCCCCATATCCCGACCGAAGCTCACCCACAACACTCGTACCCTCCTTGCGTGTTCACTACATCGCCGAGCGCCGACTCACACCTCCACGCCAGCTTGCACATCACCGAGCGTCGGCTCACACCTCCGTGCCTGTTCGCACATCGATGAGCATCGGCTCACAGCTCCACGCCTGCTCATACATCGTCGAGCACCGACACATACCTCCGCGCCCGCTCGTACACCGCCGAACGCCCTCCCATCGCCAAACGCCGGCCACCCATCGCCATCTCGCCCCACGTGTGCGCCGCTTCCCTCGCCGAGCACCGGCCAACCTCGCACGCCCTCACGCCATGTACGCTCGATCATCCTGTGCCCCCGCTCACGCTCCGCGTGGCCGCTCAGCCCTCGTGCACCCACTCACTTCGACCCGGTGCTCACCTTTGAAATAGAAGCACCCATACGACGAGCGCTCGTCTCTAACCGGTGCTCACCTTTAAAATTGAAGAACCTGAAAAACGAGCACTCGTCCTCAACCGATGCTCACACTAAGTTTTACGCTCCGCATCATGCTCACTCAACGTGCAACCGGCGTTCACTAATTAGGGTTAGCCCTTGTTTTCGATTCCGCATCGGTGTTTAGTTTTTCATTCCTTATTCCGTAGCCTTGATCGAGACACTGTGAGAGATGAGAGATGATTTACTTTTTCTCATTTATTTTCTCCAGCTTTCCATTCGTTCCTTTTAATTTACGCACTATAGATTGTTAGCTTGGTTGGATTCAGATTCAAGGTTTGTTTCAGATTATTGTTTTTCATATTGGTACTATCTTACTTTTCCTTTGCTTTCTACCATTTATGTTTCACGAAGTTTGATAATAGAATTTATTATTGTGTTGAATCTTTCTCCATCGTATTTTATTGTTTTTCGATTGATGAATTTAGTTTAGTTTTGTTCGATTTTAGCTACATGTACGTGATTTCTTTAGGTATCAACTAGGGATTGACAACCCCTAGCTAGGTTTGCTTTTACTTATATTTACTTTTCTGTATTTCAATTTCCGTTGTTCCAATTAGGGATTGACAACCCCTAGTTAGGATTGCTTTTATTTAAATTTACTTTTCCGTATTTCAATTCTCGTTTGTTCTAAGCCCCTTTTGGTATTAGAGTGTTTAGGATTTACCGCTTTTTGTGTGTGACACGAACAATAACCCATGTTAAGTTTTCTTTGAGAGACAACTTAGGTTAACTTTCCCTCTAAGATCACCTCATTCGATTATAAGTCAATTAAAGAGTGTTTTAGTCGAACCACTTATACTCTCTGAAAGGTCAATCAGCGACAAAAAAATTGTCGAAATTTGTGGAAACAAACAAAGATGATGCAAGATCAACCTCTAAAAATAAACCAAAGTCATGCTTCAAGTGTGGCCAACATGGTAATTACATAAACTAAAGCCCCAATCGCAAGATTGATGCTCATGTTGGAGTGATCGTTGCAGAAGAAGAACCATAATATGAAGTTGACTACATTTGATGAAGATGATGAGCATGACAAGGAGGAGATCAAACCGTAAGATGGGAAATGTTTGGTGATTCAAAGAGTTCTTATAGTCCCCAACAAAACAATAATAAACATCGCTTGACACATAATCTTTTGAGCTAAGTGTAAGTATCATGAAAAAATATGTTCGTTGGTTATCGATGGAGGCAACTTTGATAACTTCGTTTCTCAAGAAATTGTGGACAAACTCAAACTCAAAATAATTTCCCATGCATATCCATGTTCAGTCTCATGGATAAAGAAGGATGAAGAAGTACGAATTGATAAGAAATGCTTATTTCTTTTTCAATGGGTAAAAATTATCATGATGAAGTGTGGTGTGATGTCACGCATTCAGATCTTGGTCATATACTTTTGGAACGACCATGACAATACGATAAGAGTGCTATACATGATGGGAAAAAGAATAATTATAAATTTATGATGGGAAAATTTGATATTGTTTTGTTACTGTGTAAAGATATTTTGTATCCCAAATATTGTATAAAATAGGAAATAAGTGTTTTACTTATTTTGGCACAATTTGAAAAAAAAAACGTTCAACAAAGAAAAATGCTATATATTTTGGTGGCTAAAGAGTGAGATAAACCTTTGGATTTATCAAGTGATGTCAAAGCTCTTTTGGAAGAATTTATCGATGTTACTCGAAGACCCGCCGGTGGACTTCCACCATCACGTGATATTCAACACCATATCGATTTAATCCCAAGAGTAGCTTTTCCAAATAAGTCTCATTATCGGATGAATCCAAATAAGCATGAAGAACTCAACATCGGATATAAATAGGGTTTAACCTATTTTCACATACATTTCATTCTACATCTCACACCACCTAATCCTAGCTATTTTTCTTTAATTTTTACACTTGGTTTTGGATTTATTCCACTTCATCTATGCTTGTAACAACATTGGATTCGGATTCATAACTGAAATTAGTAAGAATTTTTTCTCTTTCTCTTTAGTTTTGGGATGAATCATTCTTGCATATTGATGTGTATGATTTGTGGGATTATGTTGAAGAACTAATTCCCGTCTAGGTTAGGAGAAATCAAATCGTGTATTGATAAACTACTTATCATGTTGAGCATATTTATCCAAATGAATTTGTTTTGCTTGCAATTGAACAACTTGAAAATTGTTTGATTATATTAAATGTTGATTGAGGTCAAAAGACTATTTCAATCTTCGATTTTGATTTAATCGAATCAATCTTACCAAAACAAGTGAAGTACCCATTTACTACGATAGCTTCATAGCCATAGAAATCACCTCAACCAGCCCCTACACACACGATGCAAGCATGTTGATGTTCGCATCACTTTATTTGAGATCACATTGAAAGAAGGACATCATTATCGAGAAACTTTACACTAGTATTCAAATAGACACTACTACAAAAACCACTTTTCTCTACACCTTATAGACTACGCTTTTTCGTGAAAAGCGTAGTCTATAGGTATAGACTACGCTTTTGTATCAAAAGCGTAGTCTATGTGCGAATTTTTGGAAGTATAGACTACGCTTAACAAAAGCGTAGTGTAAATGCGTAGTCTATAGTGGGTATAGACTACGCTTAACAAAAGCGTAGTGTAAATGCGTAGTCTATACAGGGTATAGACTACGCTTAAAAGCGAGTGTATGTGCGTGTTTTAATAAAAAGCGTAGTCTATGTTATAAATTAAAAAAAAAAAAAAAGCGGGCTTCTGTGGATTCGAACTCACGACATTGAGTTTGTTAACATATCACTTAACCATTTCACCAACAAGTCTTCGTCTCTCATATCGGCATTTATTTGTATTTATATTATAAGGAACTCGAATTTACAATCTCCGCTCGAATTCAATCTCTCGGTCTCATATCACTTAACCATTTTGAGACAGTAAAAACTTACTCCCGCGCCCTGCCATCCTTTCACTCCTTCCCGTCCTTCACTCCCGCCCTGCCGTGCCGCCCTTCACTCCTTTTTCTCCTTGCCGCCCTTCACTCCTGCCGTAAAAAAAATTTGTAGAAAAATTATTTCGATAATTTCATCACAATTTACTTTCATTTTGATGTAAAGAGAACACGGAGATTCAAGTAAGAATTGTTGATTCGGTCTCAAATGGCGCTATCTCGAAATCGAAATCGTTACGGATCACAACGAATGTAAGCCCGCCAATGGAAACCCTAATGAAGTCCATATCGTCGACGTCTACTCCGCCACAGCCTATGGAGACTTTGAGAAGCTACGAACTTAAGAACGACAACAGATCTCGTCTCACGTCCCGACGGCAACGGCTACTACCCTCCAATGGGCTGCCCTCAACAACTTTGCCGACATTTGTCAATATATTATCAAGTATTTTTAATGAATTGAGCGACATAAGTTCGAATCGAGGATGAGACTCCATGCTTTAAGGTATCATAATACATTTTTCCCTAATGTATTTCATTAATTCTAGTTGTACAATAGTTTAGGCAAGAGGATGTTCTTAGTGCGTAAGTTTTATGTTTTAGTTGTTCTATATGCGTAATAGTAAGAGAAGAAATTAGATGGGATTGTGATGTTTTGCGGATGGTAGTAACATGCATAGTTTGGAGTTGTTTGATGAGATCCGTAATGTGAAATGGGTGGAGTGCGGTTCATTGGAATTCTTGCACACTGGAGATTCCGAGGAAGGAGATGTCTTTGCTATGAAAGTGATGCTATTGAGAAAGATGAAAAGAAATCACAAATTCGGTGCAAGGTCCGCTTGTAATGCTTCAAGCAATTTGGTGGGGTGGCACACCTTTGATACGCACCTTTTGTAGAGCGAGTCACGAGATATATAGGAGATAGAGGCGGCCCGTGCTTAGGAAGTAATGGATTTGTATCAATTCGAGGTTGGTATGGGAGGACCAAGAGGACAAGCCATTTGGGTTAAGGAGTTGGTTGAGATTGGTAAGAATGGAGAGGACGAGAAAGTCCATTATCTTTGTTGAAGGACACTTCAAGAAGGGAGCCTCTTGGTAGTTGCGACGCAAAATTTTGCTTTGGTGGTCTGCAGTAGGCGAGGCGATGCAAAATTTCCCGCTAGGTTAGTCTTCATCATTTACCTCCGCTTGAAAATTTTGGTTCTCTCGGTGACATTTCCTTTCGTGTATAATGTGCATGGAATTTTTTGTTTCATTGTTCTTTTCTTTTATGGTCAAGTTTTTATACATTTCTTTGTTATTTTCATCATAATGTATGGAAGTACATATCATTTTCTCGAAAATCGAGAAGCTTCTATAGTTAGCAATCTCTCAGTAGGTAAGGAGGCATTTATGAGTTGCATCAATTCTTAATTTGAGCAGATGTGGCCTCATTCACATATTGTTTTGGGGTTATACATGTCTTCCTTCATTTGATCTTTAACCGAAAAGACGGTCAAATCAGATAGTGCAAATGTCAGTATGTACGTATGTTTTGTGTTGAAGTCAAAAGTCATTAAGTGTGGTTCTTTATTAATTTCATGTGTAGTAGCTAATTTTGTCCAACTTTGGTGGAGGAAGTTCCACTGGCCGGCTCGCGTGATCTAGGGACTTAGATGTCACATTTTGAAAATTGTGGGAGACTTGTCGGATATAAACCCACCATCGACTGCTCAATGCTCGGTCACTGACCGGCGCTAGGAGGATAAAACCCTTGTTTTATGTACTAACCAATTTTAGAATTACCTTCCTCAACAGAAAACTATATCTTTTCTCGATTTTGTGGTATGCGATTATAGGCGTAAATTACCTTCCTCAACGTGAAAGCAACGAGTGCAAATCTTTGGTGTTCATAGTCTTTGGAAAACCTTGTCAAGATGTTGACTTTGAAAGATGTTGACTCGGCTCTGTTTACCCAACCCCGACTCTGCGAGAACGCGGGTTGCTTACTAAACTTACTTTCCGATGCCGACGGCGGAAAAGGATAAGCCGTGGTATTCTATAGAGCAAGGAGTGTTCATTTCACCGTCATTTCCATCGAACATAATTGGACAAGAATTGAGCAATGTAAAATTTCATCCCTCATTCATTTTGTTGAGTTACATGTTGTAGTCGACATTTTTTTTGGGGAAGGGAAGCATGAATGGATGAATAAGGACATGGTCAGCAGTGAATAGAACAAGAACTCCTCGTCGATATTCACGGGGTAAGTGTGATCCGAAAGCATGATCCCAACGCATATAAACTTTTATGAAATACTGCGTAAATTATAAATCATTAGTTTAGAGTTTTACTTAGTGTTTACTAATCATCAACTAAGATTTATTAATTACAATTAAGATTTAGTTAGACGGATGCACAATAACATGCCTCTTGTGCGAATTTTGATCGATTTTGGGTTTTGATATATTTATTACATTATTGCAATAATGTTACCAAGAACATGTATTTGGTCTTTGGTGTGTCATTACTATTTGAACATGTATTACCAAAGCAACATGTATTTGAAAAGATGTTGCAATAATATTACCAAAAACGTGAATTTCTATCTTTGGTGTGTCATTACTTATGATATTTACAAGTGCACATGTATTTGGTCTATTTGTCTACTTATTCTTGCGAGTTCGCTTCACTAATAGACATAATTGACCTGCTTCCTTGGTCTATGGCTTTTTAAGCGGGAGAGGTTACATAATCTTCATGAGTCAATGCTTTGGCTAAAATATATATACTTCCGCATTTAATCAATCTTATATTTAATTTGGCAATGTTGTTTCACCTCCGCTTAGTCACAATGGTTGTGCTTATTAACCGTGTTGTATCTTGCCATTGCTTACTTTTCCAAGTATTTTTAGAATCGATTGTGATTGCATGATCTTGATGAACCCAACCTGTGCTACACTTTCTATATCGGGGAGGGATCTCTAGTCACTCTAATTGCTAATTGGGGAATTGATATTGCAATGATCCGTGGACTTACTTTAAGTCGTCATTTGTAGGATAAATATATTTATGCGTAAGTAAGAATCGAAAAATAAAATTACAAAGGACCACCGGCACGAAAATTGATCGATTAATTTCCCAAAACCGACGTGAATCTATATGCCTCTTGGAACGAGACTTTTCTTATATCGCCTGCACCTCTATCTCGCAATAATATTTGATAATGTTTTGGAAGATTCTATAAATACAAATTAAGACCAATTTGTTATAAGAAACGAGAGAAAGTACCGAATGTGTGTGGGTGCTTCCTCAAGAAGATCTGATGAGTAATGAATATTTTGTATGTTACATTGCAATATTCTCGTGGGCTGATTCCATACATATATACATGTTTGAATACTAAATTCCAAAAAGATACAGTATGTTCTGTTGCAAATTCTATGAATAAACTATACTTGGAATTGTGATGTTGTTACTGCATTGCCATGAACATAATGTTTGAGCATTTACTGATATTGTGTATTGTACTTTGAAATGTGTGTATTTGTGGTAGTATCTAATTACTATTAATTGCTTGAAGGGCAATTTTTATGTTTAATGCAAAATTGGAGAAAAGAGGGAAGAAGCAACCAACTTGGGAAATTGTAAAGGTATTTTCATTTATCAAATCACATTTATTTTATGTCGATTTCATATACATCTACATCTTGCTAATATTTGATATTTTAAAAGTGTCCAAGACAACCCGATTCCAAGCAATGCGGGTTCTTTGTACCACGCTTCATGAAAGATATAATTGAAGAAGTTATGAAGAGTGGTTCCATTTCTTTACGCTCACATGTAAGATAAACATTTCATTTCTTTAATATAATCATTTTTGTTACAAGAATGCTAATATTCTATTTTTGAATTGTTAATAGTTTCAAAATCGGTCTTACTCTCAAGAGGACGTTGATGAAGTTCGCATTGAATGGGCAAATTTCATGCTTCTTCACATATAGTCTTGTGATGTTTTAGTTGTAAGTTATCGATCTTTCAATTATTTTGTCTTTGTGATATGGGGATACGGTCTTATTGTTTTGTTATGTGATGTGCATAGTATTTTTGTATAGTATTTTGTATAGTGATTTTGTAGTGTAATGAAAGCAGATCAGTATATTTTTGAATAGTGATTTTGAACGTAGTCATGAGTATATTTTAATCTCATTTGCTTGTGCGTTATTAATCAGATGAGTTTAAATAAAGAAATTAACTACGGTTGAAATTGAAAACCAGAGTTGTTATTAAATCGACTACGGGTTGTAATAGAAAAGCGTAGTAAATTTGGCATTAAACGGTATAGACTACGCGAAAAGCGTGGTCTATGAGAGAAAAGCGTGGTCATAGTGGGTATAGACTACGATAAAAAAGCGTAGCTATGTGCGAAATTTTGTGTTCTGTCAAGATAGACTACGCCGAAAAGCGTAGTCTATGTGCGAAATTTTGTGTAGTTCGTGGGGTATAGACTACGGCGTGGCGTAGTCTAAGTGAGAAAAGCGTGGTCTATAGTGGGTATAGACTACGACAAAAAGCGTAGTCTATGTGCGAAATTTTGTGTGTCCGTTTGGTATAGACTACGCGTAAAAGCGTAGTCTAAGTGAGAAAGCGTGAGTCATATTGGGTATAGACTACGACAAAAGCGTAGTCTATGTGCGAAATTTTGTGTAGTCGGTCGGTATAGACTACGGCGTGAAAAGCGTAGTCTATGTGAGAAAAGCGTGAGTCATAATGGGTATAGACTACGCATAAAAAGCGTAGTCTATGCGGCGCCTGGTTTTCTACACCACTTTTGTCACACTCAAACACGCACATGACTACACATATTATGTGTAGTCTATAATCGCTTTTTCTAGTAGTGAGAAGATATTCTCAACAAGTCGATTGTTGAAGAAAGATTGAATCTACTATGTGGAAAGCTAGACTCTTGAACCCCAAGGTGAGAACCTGTCGATGATGTTATACATATCGAGGATCGCATATTGATTGAGGGGAATCAATGTCAAGAGCCCCATCGTTGCGGACATAGCTTACCAATTAGTTGTAATACTGATTGAGGGAATCATTACGATAAGTCATAATGATGCACCTCTGCGAACAACAATCTTGAATGATCTTCATGACGGCATCAATTGGTATCGATATTAGTACCAATCGACATCAATATCATCAACTCTCGATGAGGTATCACGACAACTATGTCGAAGCTCACCGATACACTTTTGTCGATATTTCATACTAACATGTCTTCATCGATACTTTATACTAAAATAAATATCATTCACGCATTAAACACTTAGAATTTTTTCAACTAATCAATTACCAATTCTTTGAATTTATTATTCTCGATTTACCATGTCCCCTGGCACGTAGGATATCTTCCTCGATTTAATTCCATGTCGATAAAGTAACCTTAAAGTGATAAAGTATAAGCACTTTTACTACTTCAAGACGCACGTAGAAGGTCAAAGGTTTATTGTCTTAAGCGATGCGTATGTGGAAGTCGGTAACTCTCGTCTATTAAAGGCTTCTTCCCCATGATCACCATTTTCACACGTCAAAACCTCAATTACTCTGTATTTAAAAATTTCAAAGCTTTCTGAATTCTCAAAACTTCAAAGCCCTACTTGTATTTCTCACTCAACTTCAATTACATGAACTATGGCACCTAAGAAATTGACCAAAACCACCGTCTTCGAGAAGGCCCAAGTATATCATGATCACACTTGTCTGTTTCTCATAAACAACAAATGAGGATGCCCTGCTAATCCTGGAAATATTCCGCTCTCAAGAGTGGAAGCATTTCCTTAACTACCAGCCGGACTTCTACTTAAATGAACAAGTGGTAGAGTTCTATTCCAACATGACGCTCAACAACGAAACCAACTCTATTCATGCCTCCGTCACTATTCTATAGTAGATAAAAGGTGTCCAAGAAATATAATATGATTGACATCAACGTGGTGTCAGTCGTCCATCGTTTGTTTCATCTACTCTGCTCAGGTGACCTACTGCACACCGACCTGGAGCATTCCTTCATGGAAGAAAGAGCAAAAAGGATGCTTGAGCCCAACTCACCACACTTCCCAACTCTCAAATGTACCTGGTTCAGACCCAAGTACAAACTAATGGTCAACATAATTCACCGATGCTATTTCAAACTTTTAGGGTCCAAGTTTCAGTTGTAAAAAAACATATGTTGGCTGGTGTTGCGTCTATAAAAATGATCAACTGGAAACAAGCCTTCATCAGCCTGTTACTTACCGACTAGAAGGGTTTCCAGAAAGCTAAAACGATACGCCTTAGAGAAAATGTGTCCTCTATTATTGTAGAAGCTGTGAAGGAGCTAAAAGGAAGGAGACTCGGTTAGTCTGACGCAATGAAAGTGCCCAGCAAGCACAGATTTCTAGAGTCTCACTATGTCGTCCTTCAATTGATGGGGCTGAGAGTCCCTGATATGTTGAAGAAGACAAAGGATATAGTCATCAGGGAGGGTGCACAACCTAAAATATAATAGATGGTTGTTCTTGTTGGAAAGGGCAAGAAGGCCCTATTATGGAGAATGTCGTAAGCTCTGATAGTGAAAAGTAGTCCTCCAAAGAAGAGTCACTTCAGAAGTGTCCAAGTAGAACTGATGTTGAAGGTCCCGCAAGATGGTGGACTTTGAGGAACCACAACCTAAGCCCCACACTAAAACCTTACCAGCCCACACCATTTCTTCAGCCCATACTACCACCCCATCTTCCTACTCTTCTTCAACTGAAAATTCTACCTCCCTACCCATACAAACTGATGTCAGTTCATCCTCTTCATTGCCTTCACTTTTGACTCAACTTGATCCCTTACCCTTAGCACAACCCTCTCCCACACCTACTGAATCATCTAGAGAAGGATTCACAGAGATAAGCCCACATACCCAACTTCAAAATCGTATGAACATCCTCTTCTTGCATCATTTCATGCCAAATCCAAAACTTTTTTACGAAATTCTTTCCCCGTCCTCTGAACCTTACCACCCACCTCGGCAAAAATCGAACATCTGCACTTCTTTCTCCAGCTTAAAACCATTCACTTCTACTGAGTGAAAAATCTAATCCTGATAGATTCATGGGAGAAGTATAAGAATGAGAAAGCATAGCTAGAAGCCCTCTATGGGATTTCCACCATCAGGTCGATGATCCAAAATTTGAGAAGATCATCAAGGACCTAATTGGATATAGAAGTCAGTATAGTTCTAGAAAAAGAACCTGCTGACACCCGGGCTGATGATGTTGGCCCATCAGGTGTAAAAGATTCTAACGTCCCTAGTGATAATCATCAATTGATGGAGTCAACTAAAGCCCACCATACTAAGATCGCTGCTGAGAGGCCTACAGAAACTCCAACTGCCACTTGATCATAATTTTCCTACCAAATAAATGATAGTAAAACAGCTAGTATATTATATCGTATCCACAGGGATTGCGACTCGAGAACAAAGCAATTAATTAACAAAGATTCTTTATTATTATCCAAGCAACAATATCAAGAGAGGTGATTATAAAACTAGACTTGAAAATAAGAATAAGAATAAACTCAGATATAAAAGACTGACCCTAGGGATGTACTTAACCTAACCAGATTCACAAAATTAACCTATTAATATGTTTACCAATTTAATCCACATTCATATGAAGGATCACTAATGTAACTATAGTTTCATGAGACGACTATAGTAGTAGGTTAGCCTAAACTCTATCTCCATCGGTCTCAAGAGAAGTAAGCTAATTACCAAAAGCACATAAAGATTTAACCTCCTCAGCTTCACCTATCTCTACCGTGTCTCAAGGCAAAATCAGATTATTAATTCAAGAAATCGATTATGCAATTAATTCCGCCAAGACATCAATCACATAACTAGCATGTATTAATATTGATCGATACCAACACATGAGAATTAAAGCCAAGAATTATAAATCATGAGCGGACGGCAAAACAAGATCAACGGATCAATCATATAAATCTAGTCGTACATACAAACCCTAGGATCAATACTGAACTTTAGCTACTCATAATTAAATTATCAAAGCAATAAATAATTAAAGATAATATGAACTGAAATAAATAGATAAAACCGTAGGATTCCACGATGCAAAACGTAACACTTGAATTCGAAAGCAATTCTGAACTCTGACAAACTAAACTACGAATACTGAAAGAAATAGAAATTGAATGGATTATGAACTACGTGCAAAAATAACTAACACAGATGAAGCGTTCTGAAATCTGGATTTTCTAAGACTAAAACCTATCTATCGTGAATAAGAAAACGTAAACTCTCTCGTCAATACTCTCGTGGAACGTGTAATGATGTGCGCCCTCTGACTCTGACGCAATCATATACAGAAACCCTGCCTCGCGAGAATCCATCGCGACATAAGATCACGAGCGCTAGTCGCGATGTGCATTCAGCATTACTTCGTGAGATCCTATCACGAGCTTCGGTCGCGAGGCCGTGTCGCGAACACTACGTCAGCGCGCGTTCATTATTCTCTCGCGACAACTGATCGCGACCTGTGGTCACGAGTAAAGGTCGCGAGCTTGAATTCTGCTTTCTCGACTTATTCATGTGCGAGTTCTTTCTCGCGAGCTTCACCCCCTATGCTTTAGTGTGTGCTCGTGCATGTTCTCCCTTTTTAGATCAAAACCTATGCTAAAATAACACAAAATACACACGACATCATATCTTTCAAGGTAATTGAAATATATCAAAAGGCAAAACAATCATTAATCAATTAGAAACGAGACAAATATATCCTTATAAAGCGGTAAAATGAGGCTTATCAACTCCCCCAAACTTACCCTTTTGTTTGTCCTCAAACAAATTAGAACAAGAGAGAGACGACCAACGATAGGCAAAGAGTCGAATGACAAAAGCAATAAGCCTCAGAGCAATGAGCAATGAACGATTCAAATAAATGAATCAAATTACAACATCATTCGTTAAACTCAACATATCATAAACATCATAAGCATAAGCCTTCTCAAACTTGAATCCTCACGACATGGATATATATATAAGAAATCTCAAACACTCAAGTGTATCAAGGAGGATGTGTATACTCTCATAGTTTAAAAACACATGGAATCTACCATAAGATTGCAAATCGTCTAATTCTCCATTGCTCAAATATGTGCTCAAGAACTAAGATAAAAAGGGTCTTATAAAAGATTATAATGTAGGCTCTTTGGTAAGGTAGGGTATATTTAGGCTAAGTGACTCATAATCCCATAATGAAAACATCATAAGTATCACAAGACATAATTCCCAAATTTTCGAAATTCATTTCAATCCTCCACACCAAAGAGTCATTTTCTCTTAAGAACTCCACACTTTAATATATAAGTGATATAATCATCTCAAGACACTAGTTACTTACCCATTTATGTTCTCTTCGCATACTTGTGCTAACTCTTTTCATTTAGTTTATTTGAACTTATATGGGTAAGCAACTATTTCTGTTATTATCACTTCCTCAACATATATTTTCTTTCCTTTCTTTTTCTCAACCTTCCATTCAAGTAACCAAACAAACATACTAACAACATAACCCAACCCACGGCTATATGAAAGAATAAGGTAGGCTCAAACGGGCTCATCAAAGGATAATAAAATAACAGGTTAGTGTTTGGATAGTTTATAGGCTAAGAAAAGAATGCCTAATATCATCTCATAATTCTTAAGCACATCAATGCAACCTCGAAAAGATCCGAGAGAAAGTTCTAGAGAAACACATGCTATTTCAAACTAATCACACGAGAAGAAACAAGACGATAAGATATGGCGGTTAAAAGCTCAAGTCTCACAGGTTTCAAAAGTGTGATCAAGTTCTCAAAGGCTCAATACTCACAACAATCATAATATGCTTCGTCTCACAAAATCAATTGCAATAGATTTTCTAATAAAAACAATTCTCATCATCGGCTGCTCGTCATTTAACTCAATCCAAAACAGACACAAAACCAAAACAGGAAAAACAAAACAAAGAAAAAACAGACAAAAACAAGAAACAAACACAAAACGATAAAATAAAGAGTAGCCAGAAAATAAAGAAAACAAAGCTCACTGCGGAGGTGGTGGTGGATGATATGGCCACGAGTTAAGCATGTCCTGCAGAAGCTTGAAGTATTGCTCTTCTTGGCGTCGCTTCCTCAAAAAGCGTACTGGCGTTGCATATTGATCCATGTCTCTTCGTAAGCCAGCAACCTGTTCATCAATATAGAGGTGCTCCTCTGTTCGGCTGTCATCTATATACTCATGCAGCTCTTGATGTCGCGTGTCAATGCGGTCAAATATCCGTTCTTCCATGGCATATAGATGAAGTCCGTGCTCGCATATGGAACGGTTTATGACCCTGCTCGTGTTCTACCTGGTTAGGTTCCTCTCCCCCTTGCTCGTGGCGGCCTCTTCCTCTCGCCGAGCTCTATTCTCGCCTCTGCCTTATTCCAGGTCGTGCACGTGGCACATCAGGCTGAAGGGCTGCTAGATGCTCGGGAGTCCTCATCATGACATTATGTATCGCTGGAACATCCCCGTGGCTCAATCGAGTGAGAGCTATATTTGGCAGCTCAAGCACCATGTTTCTGTTTGTCTGCATGATCTTCCACAACAACCTATCCTTTCTGGGCTTGAGGAACTGCATATAATTAAGGGCTCGTCGATCAAGATGGATCTCTCGAGTGATCGACTCATCAGTGGGGACTACATTGAAATATGTGGCGATCGGTGTTATCATTCCCCCACAATAGATGCTAGCTCCCTCATCTCGGGATTGAGCCTCAAAATGCTCGCCAGAGATACGCTACATTCATAGGTCGTCCTTCCGTGGTTGCCGCTAAAATATGCATATTTGCACTGGACTTTCCGGCATTCTCCCGAGCTAAGGCGTTGGAGGTGATCAATCGTGGAAGTATCTCAAAGACTAGATTTGAATTGATGTAGGCGAGGATGTCGTGGGTCAGTATCCCTTAAAATTTTGACTTCCATCCAAGCTAACTATCCCCAGAAAGCTTTGATGTTCACCCCACTTTCTCCCAGGTATATAGCTCGTGGGGGTCCTTGCATAATTTCCTGCAGATCTTCAAAAGATAGTTCCCGTTCCTGATTTCCCAGCTGGAAACTCATAAGCAGAGGAACTCCATTCTCGTATCTGTGGAGCTGATGTGTGGATAGGAATTCCAAAGTTATAGTCCTGTGAGTAAACCATCTTCCTGTGAATGCTCCAAGGAATCCTACTCCCCGAGTGAGCATCATTACATCATCCAGAATCCCCATCTCATGCAGTATCCGTTGGTGCATGAATCTCGTCGGCCGCATCTCCAATCTAGATAATCTTTCCCATCGTTCATGTGCCTCTGATGTGTGCAAAGTAATATCCCGCAGCATAGGATGATGCTCATGAATGATCTCGTTTTGAGCTGATGTGGATGACATAGTTCCCTTCCCTTTCTCTGCGGCTGAGGCCTTTCTACGAAACGGCATAGTGATATCTGAAAAAAAATTAATTAAATCAAATATACTCCAACAAATATAATCCCTCGGCCCAATGCATAAAAATAACTCAGAGAAAATCATCCATTTTGCCTAAGCAACAATACTTTATCCACACACATCGACTTTCTCAACTCCCCCAAACTTATATATTTCTCAATAGCTCGACATATTATCCTCACACTAAGCACAATTTTGAAATCTAGCATCATAACATGTGAATATTTCAACAATGACAAACAATGATGCTAAACTCACAATTTTCATAAATCCAACCAAAGTATCTCTAGCAACTTCTCCAATATACTTTCCACAAAAATTCATAGAGAAAAACTGGAAAATCAAGTAAATTCATGCTTCTATTACTAACATATAACACATATGAGCAAGAAATTACATCTAGAAAAATAAATGGAAGCCACGAAAAATACATAAAAAAATGTGAGAAATTGAAGCTGTTCGTCAACTCCCCAGAAATTTCAAATGTAATTCGCGACTCTTTCTCGCGTGTGAGATGTTTGGGTCTCGCGAGCTCACAAAGAAAATTGAGTAAAGAAAGGAGTTAAGGCTTACCTCGCGACTGGAATTCAGACGTAATTCGCGACAGGAGAGGGGACTTCGCACGAGAGGGTAATTCGCGAGAAAGAAAGACAGAAGTTCGAGAGGGAGGCGGCGCACTCAAAACATAAAATAAACCCTTACCTGGGTTCGCAACACGGTATCACGACAAAAGGTCGCGAAGACAGCTCGCTAAGAATGCGTTCTCTCAGATCGCGTTAGAACTCGCGACCTACTTTCGCGAGTAACGGTCGCAATGACAAGTCGCGAGTTTGATTTAATTGTTGATCGCGTGCTATACTCGTGTGCTGGGCTCGCGACAAGCCTTTCTTGACGTCTCGCGAGGCGTGAATGAATTTTCTTCGGAAATTTTGTTCAACTCCATTCCAATGTCCGCCAAACTTAAAATCAAGCTACTAAAAAAAACAAATAAAAACAGAACAAACCCAACAGAAAATAAAAACAGAACAAAAATAATTGAATTACCTCCTAACCAGTGCTTAATTTAACGTCTTTAGCTAGACTATTACCTCAATCACTGGGGATCCTCAAATAGCGTAAGTTCACTCACTTCCTTCCCATGAGGTCTAAAATAATATTTCAGACGGTGCCCATTGACTGTAAATGTATTCCCATCCAATTTGAAAAGCTCAAATGTACCATTGTGATTGCTCTTTTCAATAGTGTCTGCCCCGACCACTTTGATTGCAATTTTCACGGAAGAGAGGCGAATCGAGAATTATAAAGCGATACCTCATCCCGGGAGCAAAGTCTTTCTTCTTGATGCTCAAGTCGTGAAATGTCTTGGCTCTTTCTTTGTAAATTCGGGTTCTCAAATGCTTGATTCCTCCATTCATCCAACTCAAGCAATCCTTCTCTTGGTATGTCCAAATGCTAAGAAATCTTGGTTTATCCTCTGTCGCCTAATAGGCCTTGTGTTCGATCTCCACCGGTAAATGACATGATTTTCCAAACACAAGTTGGTAAGGGGACATACGATGGGTGTTTTGTATGTCGTCCTATAGGCCACAAAGTCGTCGTCTAATTGTTTAGCCCAATCCTTCTTGTTGACAATGGATTTTCCAATCCGCTGATTTCTCGATTTGCCAACTCCGCTTGACCATTAGCTTGTGGGTGGTATGGTGTCGTGATCTTGTGCTTGACCCGTGTTTGACCAAAGATTCTTGACAACCACCTATTATTAAAGTGGCTTCCCCATCATCGAGCAAAGCTCTCGGAGTTCCATCTGAGACATAATATTCTTATCAAGAACTTAATCACCACTTTAGAATCATTGGTGGTTGTAGGAACGCCTCCACCCACCTACATACATATTTCATCGCAAGCAAAATGTAAGAAAACCACAAGAATTTGGGAAAGGTCCCATGAAATCAATACCCCAAACATCAAACAATTGACTTCAACCATGATATTTTGTGGCATCTCATCCCTTTTGATATATTACCCATCCTTTGGCATCTATCACATTCTTTGACAAAGGGTGACAATCCTTGTAGATAGATGGCGATAAAATCCACTTTGATTGATCTTCATGGCTGTTCTATTAGCTCCAAAGTGGCCTCACTGGGGGCTCTGTGCACTGGGTATGATCTATTCCATTGGGATTGATGAACACAGTGCGGATAAAGCCATCAAGACACCGTCTATAAAGATGTGCATCTTCCCAATAATAAAATTTGGCATCATGTACAAACTTCTTCATTTGGTGGTATGATAGAGCTTTCGGGACATGCCTGATCACCAAATAATTCACAAAATCAGCATACCATGGCGTATGATCAATAAGTGCGAATACCTGCTATTTTGGGAAGTGCTCCTTGATATGCACATGTGGATGATCGCCTTCCATCGGTTTCTCTAATCGAGATAAGTGATCAGCTACTACGTTCTCGCACCCTTTCCTATCCGGTTTCCATATCGAATTCCTGGAGCAATAAAATCCAACGGACTAGACGTGGCTTCGAATCCTTCTTGTTGAAGAGGAATCGTATAGCTGCATGGTCAGTGTGCACAATGGTGTGGGAACCCACTAAATAAGGACGAAATTTATCAAAAGCATATACCACCGCCAATAACTCTTTTTCAGTTGTATAGTTCATCTGGGCGGAGTCCAATGTCTTGCTGGCGTAGTATATGACTTTGAAAATTTTATCTCTCTTTTGGCCCAAAACAGCTCCAATTGCCCAATCACTGGCATCACACATCAACTCAAATGGTGCACTCCAATCTGGGGAAATAAGAACAGGTGTAGTAGTTAGAGCAGTTTTTAAAATCTCAAAAGCTCCTAAGCATTCTTTAGTGAAAATAAATTTAACATCTTTTTCTAACAGTCCACACAAAGGCTCGGTGATCTTCGAGAAATTCTGTATGAAACGGCGGTAGAATCCAGCATGTCCTAGAAAACTTCGGATTGACTTCACATTCATTGGTGGTGGTAATTTTTCAATGGCCACCACCTTAGCTCTATCAACTTCCAAGCCCTCTGCTGAGACTCTATGTCCTAACACAATGCCTTCCTTTACCATAAAATGGTATTTCTCCCAATTCAACACAGGCACGTATCCTCGCATCGTTGCAATACCAGGCTAAGATTATTAAGACAATTGTCGAAAAGAGGATCCAAATATAGAAAATCATCTATAAATACTTCCATGATATTTTCTATTAATCCATGAAAATTGCCATCATACATCATTGAAGCGTGGCGGGCGCATTGCACATCGAATGGCATCCGTGCGTAAGCAAAAACACCGTAGGGGCATGTGAATGCCGTCTTATGCTAATCTTCCGGAGCAATGGGGATCTTATTATATCCCGAGTATCCATCCAGGAAGCAATAGAACTCAAGACCTGCTAACCTATCTAACATTTGATCAATAAATGGTAAAGGAAAGTGATCCTTACGTGTGGCTGCATTTAATGCTCTGTAATCGATGCACACTCTCCATCCGGTGACCAATCGTGTTGCTATCAGCTCATTATTTTCATCCTTGATCACTGTCATTCCTCCTTTCTTTGACACCACTTGTGTGGGGCTTACCCACTCACTGTCGGATATGGCATATATCATCCTGGCGTCTAAAAGTTTCAAAACCTCTTTTCTTACCACTTCCTGCATAGCCGGGTTCAATCTACGCTGAGGTTGCACCTTTGGTCTGTTCTCAGATTCTAATAAAATTGGTGCATGCATAGAGACGGGCTGATTCCCTTGATATCTGCGATGGTCCATCCTATAGCTTCCTTGTATTTTCTCAACACTCGCAGAAGTTTCTCCAATTCTGTAGGATTAAGCAAGGCAGAAACAATAACAGGGTAAGTATCATTATCTCCCAAAAAAGAATACCTGAGATGATCCGGCAGTGGTTTTAGTTCGAGTTTGGGTGTGTCTGTGATTTCGACTGCTGATTTCTTCTCTGTTGATGAACTTTTCTCTATGCACCCCCCATCAACTGATCGATGAATATCCAAGTACGAGACCTGTTTAGATATGGGAGTGGTATCAAGCACAGATAAATATTCTAAGTTTCATCACAAGCTTCATCTAAATCATTATAAGAGAAAGCGAGTTTCGATGCGATGCTCTAGCTTATCATCTTTGGTGGTGAAAAGGTGTGAGAGTGGTAATTGAGCAACAATCCTCGAGAATCTAAGTTATCATGTCTCTTGATGGCATCATAAATCGAGATTTTAGCTCCTCCTTGTTCAATCTAAAAGTTAGATCACCATCCTCACATCAATTAAAGCTCGACCCGTGGCTAGAAAAGGTCGACCAAGATTAATGGTGATTTTATCTTGACATATCCAAAATTACAAAATCGTGAAATACAAAGTCTTGAATTCTTACGAAACATCTTCAACAACTCTCTTAGGGTAAGAAACCGACACGTCGACCATCAATAATGAGATTGTGGTTGGTTTCATCTCGCCAATCTCCAAACGGTTGAAAATAGATAGTGGCATCAAATTAATGCTTGCTCCCAAATCGCACAACACGTTGGGGAATGTATGCTCTCCAATCCTGCACACCAAGTAAAACTCCCTGGATCCTTTTGTTTGAGTGGCAACTTCCTCTGGATTATAGCACTGCATTCTTCAGAGAGGTTGATTGTCTCAAATTTTCCTAGCTTCTTTTTGCTTGCTACTGCATCCTTAAGGAATTTGATATATCCAGGCATATCTCTAAGCGCATCAAGGAGAGGTATATTGATATTCACTTTCTGAAACATCTCCATAAAACGGGTGAGCTTCTCATCATATTTTTGCTTCCCCAAGCGCTGAGGGAATGGAGCAATATGTTTTTCGCTCGTCTGACCAATTTCATCTTCAGCTCGCGAGACGCCTTCTCTGACCTTCCCTAGCGAGACGCCTTCTCTGGACTCCCTCGCGAGATGCTCGCCATCTGTCTTCGCGTCCGTTGATCGCGATGCTACATCGCGAGGTAATGTCGCGACGTGCTCTCCGTCTATCCTTGCGTCAGTTGCTCGCGAGCCTTCCTCGCAAAGGCTTGTCGCGAAGTCGCTGTCCTTCTCAGGCGAAGCATTCCTCGCGGACTGGGGTCGCGTCAGAGGATCGCGATCTTCACTCGCGAGGCGAGAATTCAGCCCCTCAGACGTATGATCCTCTTCGTCCCTTTCGTACTCCGGATGATTTATGTAGGATCTTCCACTTCTCGTCTGAATGGCATTCACATGATTCTGAGGTATCTGGTTTTTCGGGTTCTGCTCCGTATTACTTGGAAATTGACCCTGCATGTGAACCCCGGCTCTCTCATTTGCCATCTGCCCTATTTGATTTTCCACCATCTTAGGTTGTTTTCCAATCGATGTGACAGTATTTTTGATGGAATTGACAGTGTTCTCCAAAGCATTTATTACGTGTCCCGTCTGTTGTATCGAGTATTCATTGAGCCACAATTTGTTGGTGGCTCACGCAATCTGATTACTCATTAATAATTGATGCATCATCTCTTCCATCTTGGGCTTCTTTGGCTCCACAATGACTCCATTATTTACAAATAAACCGGTGGTGGTTGTTGTGCATTCGAGCATTTGCATAAGACAAATTAGGGTGATTCCTATTATTTGGATGATCTGTTGGTTTGCACTCGATTTCCTTGGAAGCCTCGACTCGAAAATTACTTCTTTGATTCACAAAATTGGCCTTCAAGATCCCGTGCCATTAAAGCATCGTCTTACCCTTTGTTTCTTCTTCACATTCCTTTTGCAATCTTGTGAACTTTTCAAAGATCATCATATTTACTATCCACCTCGGCAGACTCTTCTTATTATCGCCGCTCCATCGACCAACGATAGTTGTTAGATGTCATCTCCTCAATTATTCTCAACGCTTCATCTATACCTCGGTTGAGAAGGCACCCTCTGGCTGAAGCATCCACAATACTTCGGGTGTTGACAGTAAGACCACTGTAAAACTGTGTCACCTGCTATTCAGGAGAATAACCATGTTGTGGACATTTTCGCAGGAGACTTCTAAATCTTTCCCACGCTTCAAATAATGACTCATCTCCCAATTGTGAGAAATGAGAAATCTCAGCAATAATCTTGAGAGCATGGCGGTGGAAAGTATTTCACGAAACTTCTCACGTAGTCGCTCCCATGTACTAATTCTGATCATCTACTCCTGAACCATTCTTTAGCTTGGCTCCTCAGCGAAAACACGAACATCCGCATCCGGATGGCATCAGCTAGCACTCCGTTCTACTTGATAGTATCACAGATATCCAGGAACGCCTCTAAATGTGCATTGGGGTCTTCAGTAACCCCTCCCCAAAACTGTTCCGCTTATATCATACTGATGAGGGCAGACTTTAACTCGAAATTATTTGCATTTACATTCGGCCCCCATCCTCCACCTTGGAACAGGTCCGTCGGTGGCCTGTACATGTGGTTAAGCGGCATGGGCTGTGCTCGTCCACCCATCCGCCCATCGATTACAACGCTAGTTGGCGCATTCTTTGCCGCCAAGATCTCCTCCATCTCGGCCATCCTATCATGGTCTTGGGATGTCTTTCAGCCATTGCATGTTGTCTTCTTTCTCGGCTCTCTCTCTTGTGTGATCTTTCAATCTCAAGATCCAATGGAATAATTTCTTTCCTTTGGGACCTTGTAATCATGCATTTGCATGAGAAATAAAAATCGGATCAACTCAAGTAACACAAAGATAATAATTTTTTTATTTTCTATTTTCTAAACGCTGAATTAATAACTACAATCCAAAATTATCAACATGAAATCTAAGCAGTCCCGTCAATGGCGCCAAAATTTGATCGTTATAATTTTCCTACCAAATAAATGATAGTAAAACAAAGAAGTATATTATATCATATCCATAGGATCATGACTCGAGAACACAACAATTAAATAACAAAGAATCTTTATTATTATCCGAGCAAGAATATCGAGAGGTGATTATAAAACTAGACTCAAAATAAGAATAAGAATAAACTCGGATATAAAATATTGACCACAGGGATGTACTTAACCTAACCGATTCACACAATTAACCTATTAATCATTTACCAATTTAATCCACATTCATATGAAGGATCACTAATGTAACTATAGTTTCCGCCAGACGACTATAGTAGTAGGTTAGCCTAAACTCTATCTCCGTCGGGTCTCGAGAAGTAAGCTAATTACAAAAGCACACAAAGATTTAACCTCCTACAGTTCACCTATCTCCGCCAAGTCTCAAGGTAAAAACTGTATTATTAATTCAAGAAATCGATTATGCAATTAATTCCGCCAAGACATCAACCACATAACTAGCATGTATTAATATTGATCAGATACCAACACATGAGAATTAAAGCCAAGAATTATAAATCATGAATGGGACGGCAAAACAGTATCAACAGATCAATCATATAAATCTAGTCAGACATACAAACCCTAGGATCAATACGAACTTTACCTACTCATAATTAAATTATCAAAGTAATAAATAATTAAAGATAACATGAACTGAAATAAATAGATAAAACCGTAGGATTCCACGATGCACAACGTAACACTTGAATCCGAAAGCAATTCTGAACTCTGACAAACTAAACTACGAATACTGAAAGAAATAGAAATTGAAAGGATTCTGAACTACGTGCAAAAATAACTAACACAGATGAAGCGTTCTGAAATCTGGATTTTCTAAAACTAAAATCTATCTATCGTGAATAAGAAAACGTAAACTCTCTCGTCAATACTCTCGTGGAACGTGTGATGATGTGCGCCCTCTGACTCTGACGCGATCATATACGAAAACCCTGCCTTGCGATAACCCATCGCGACATAAGATCGTGAACACTAGTCACGATGTGCATTCCGCATTACTTCGCGAGATCCTATCGCGAGCTTCGGTCGCGAGGCCGTGTCGCGAACACTACTTCAGCGCGCGTTCATTATTTCCTCGCGACAACTGATCGCGACCTTTGGTCGCGAGCTTGAATTCTGCTTTCTCGACTTATTCATGCGCGAGTTCTTTCTCGCGAGCTTCACCCTCTATGCTTTAGTGTGTGCTCGTGCGTGTTCTCCCTTTTTAGATCAAAACCTATGCTAAAATAACACAAAATACACACGGCATCATATCTTTCAAGGTAATTGAAATATATCAAAAAGGCAGCTTAAACAATCATTTATCAATTAGAAACGAGACAAATATATCCTTATTAAACAGGTAAAAATAAGGCTTATCACCACTCCCGTTAGGTTGCTCATCAACAAACTGATATTCTAACACTTGCTGAAGCAGACACTCTGATGCTGAGTTGAAGTGACTTGCATATCAACTTAAAGCTAAAATTGAGAAGGCAAAAGAACTGAATAAGAATGCGGGTAACTAGCAGAGGACTTATGTTGTTCAGTTATCATTAGCCAACTGGGCCTGCTCCAAAATGTAAGAATATTTTAGTGACTTACAGATTGCAGCTGTGGATTTCAGAACTCAGTCTCAACTGAGCTTTAGAAAGGATTGGGGTAGACGTTTTCTAAAGCTAAGAGATTGATCAAAGAACCGAAATAGAAGCTTGTTGGAGAAAGCATGGTTGTGAAGCTCCATCATCGCTACATGATGATATGCTTTCGACGATGGAGAGAACATTCAGTACAGACTTGGTAAGAGAATCCTAGTTGCTCTTTAGCCCATCTGGACTGACCCGACTGAAGTGAGAGACAATCTCTCAATATCCTCTTCAGCTGTTGATTTCATAATCACAGCCCTTGAACAACAAGTGCAATTTCTAACTGATCAGCTGGCCTCCACAACTACATCCCAGACCAGGCATACTGAGAGGTTGGACTAGCTTAAGAACATAACATTCGAGCTGAGCAATAATGTAAGCGACCTATCTATATCTCACAATACTTTTATTCATGATACTACATAAGGGGAAGAGATGGTAAAAACACAGGAAAAGAGTCCTCAATGAGACAAAACTAAAGAAAAAGAAAAGGAAAGGACACCGGTTAACAAAGAGATGGCTAAGGCCATAGCAACTGCTAAGAAAGCTGCAATTGTAGAACGCAGTACGAAGAATGCCTGTGATCCAGTCAAAAGTTAATGTTCAACTATCACAAGAAGAAAGGCAGTTTTCTATTCGACTTCCCCAACTAATGACCCATCTTCCACTACTGTGGTAGCTCCTGCTGAGTGAACTAATGGGTTTCTCAAAGCATTATATGATGGCGTACCAGTCGAATCCCTATCTGACCAAATGAATATTGACTCATGGTGGACTGAGAATAAAGCTCAAGAAGCTAAGAGAATTCTTACTGAAGCAGAATGTGCCGACGCAGTTGAATGGCAATGAAATGAAGAATGTCTGAGACTCTACGGAAAGACAGATGTTGAGGTTGCAAAAGAAAGAAAGGAGTGCAACAGGAAAAACTATCTTGCTGACATGAAAAGACGAGATACAAGGAGAAAGAGACAGTCAGATCTAGGTACCAGGTGTCATCCTAACAATTGGATGGCATGGGTACTTGAAAGATGAGTGGGAAGAGCTTAAGATGATTTTATCAAGTTGTACTACTACTCGATGAGATTCCTTGAATATCCCGAAGTAGCCACTAATACATTTTTGCATCTATCTACAAGAATACCACGTCAAAGTCTTCAATAGAAACACTGTCACTCGGGTGCATCAGAATAAGTCAACATCACCGTACCGACGAAGAAAATGTATCAAGCTCCCAAATATAGGAATTTTATCGACAGAGCAGAATGCAAAGTTGAGGCTCACCAAGCTGCATCAACTCTTCAGTTGGAATCGATGAACCAACCAACAGACTTCAAAGCTCTTATGGAACATATCTTTGCCAAGTATGGGCAACATACTGATGAAGAGAAAATGAAGGAAATAAAGAACTGATCAGTACTTGTTGTGTAAGATATGTATAAAATAGTTAAAACTGAAGCCAAAACTGATGGATTTATCTCTAAACAATCTGCGTGTATATATATATATAAACTGATATAGTTCACCCAAAAGATAATGACTCTTTGCATAGGCTATGTACTTGCTTTAAACCTTTCATATTGAATTGACCATTGTTTTACAGAGAATAATGATTGCAATAAGAGGTGATGCAGCGTGCGTGGATAAGCAGGAAGAACAATATCAAAATTCGTTGATTCTACGAATCTAGAAGATTGATGATTGAGGAAACCTCGTTTTATTAATAATCAAAAGCTGCGTTCAAAAGATAACTAACAATGCTTAAATAATAAACCCTAATCGTCGAAAAGAGCGGAAAAATGAAAAGTCCAAAACTAAAACAAAATTACGAAAAACCTCGGAAAAAATGATAAATTACAAATTTGACCCTCCAGACGAAGGAATTTGCCCAAAATCCGCCATCACTCATGGCAAAGCCATGTGTATTTCTCAAAAGACCGTTTCTGCTTGAAAAACACTAAGCCTTGTCGAAATCTCACATTTGCGTGAATTCTTGGATGATCCGCACGCCGCATGTAATTTAACTCAATTTGCACCACATCGTTCCCTCGAGGACGGAGAAGATTCGACCTCGAATGCGGAGCCACATCATCATCATCATCATCATAGGAAGAATCACCAATAAAAGGAACAAGATGTTTCACATTGAACACATAATAGGTGTGAATAAGACTCGGTAAGAGGAGACGATAAGCATTAGGGTTGATCTTCTCCACGATTTCCACTGGACCAATCTTCTTAGCAGCAAGCTTACTATACTCATGAGCCGGAAAACGATCTTTGGTCAAAGTAGCCCAAACAAAATCACCAACCTCAAACTCAACAGCCCGACGCTTGAGGTCCGCTTGTGCCTTATATTTAGCTGTGTTAGCCACCAACTGAGCATGTGTCTGGTCATGAACCTGATGCAATTGGGTAACAAAGTCTTCAGCAGTAGCATGAGTGTGGACCTTCTTGGGTAAGGCTAGCGGTCGAGAGGGCCCCGTGGGGACAGTCTATACACCACATGAAGCGGGCTAAAACCGACCGTAAGCGATTAACAGCATGATTATGTGTGAACTCGGCTTGGGGTAGCTTCAAATCCTTCGCCTTGGGATGATCCCCCACCAAATCTGCTGCAAGAGATCGCCGAGGAGCGGTTAACAACCTCGGTCGGCCATCCGTTTGAGAATGATAAGCACTCGAAGTTCAACTAAGTATTAGCAGTGCGCCACAAACTTCACCAAAATGGCTCACAAAGCAGTATCACGATCGAAAATAATAGAGGCGAGCGGACCATGAAGGCCATATACATCACGAAAGTACAAATGAGCAACAACAACAACATCAGGAGTCTTCTTACATGGGATAAAATGAGTCATGTTGGAGAAACGATCAATCACCACATAAATATAGTCACTTTCATGTTGGGTACGAGGAAGGCCAAGGACAAAATCCATAGTGACATCAGACCAAGGCTGTGTGGGAATAGGGAGAGGCATGTATAATCCGACATTAGTAGAAGCTCCTTTGACCAATTGACATACACGGCAGCGAGCCACATATTTTCCAACTTCTTTGCGTATAGAAGGCCAATAGTACGAACCAGCAAGCGGCTACAAAGTACGATCACGAGCAACATGACCCTCATTATGAAGCTCATGAATCATCTTCAAGCGTAGGCTGTAGGTAGGGATGCAAAGTTGAGTCCCTCGAAAAAGAAATCCATCCTCTAAGATAAAATCCGTCGGTTCACCCTGTTGGATTTTTGCTAGCACAGGAGAAAAGAAAGGATCATCCACATATAATTCCAGGAAAAAATCAAAACTAGGCACGTGAACACGTATCTCCGTAAGAAGGCCATGGCGGCGACTCATCGCATCGACTACGCGCATTGAATATTGGTCATATACTTTTGGGACGACCATGACAATACGATAAGAGTGCTATACATGATGGGAAAAGAATAATTACAAATTTATGATGGGAAAATTTGAAATTGTTTTATTCTTTGTAAAGATATTTTGTATCCCAAATATTGTATAAAATAGGAAATAAGTATTTTACTTATTTTGGCACGATTGAAAAAACGTTCAACAAAGAAAAATGCTCTATATTTTGGTGGCTAAAGAGTGAGATAAACCTTTGGATTTATCAAGTGATGTCAAAGCTCTTTTGGAAGAATTTCTTGATGTTACTCGGAAGACACCTTTCGGTGGACTTCCACCATCATGTGATATTGAATACCGGATCGATTTAATCCCAGTAGCTTTTCCAAATAAGTCTCATTATCGGATGAATCCATTAAGCATGAAGAACTCAACATTGGACATAAATAGGGTTTAACCCTATTTTCACATACATTCATTCTACATCTCACACCACCTAATCCTAGCTATTTTCTCTAATTTTACACTTGGATTTGGATTTATTCCACTTCGTCTATGCTTGTAACAACATTGGATTCGGATTCATAACTGAAATTAGTAAGAATTTTTTCTCTTTCTCTTTAGTTTTTGGGATGAATCATTCTTGCATATTGATGTGTATGATTTGTGGGATTATGTTGAAGAACTAATTCCCCGTCTAGGGATAGGAGAAATCAAATCTTGTATTGATAAACTACTTATCATGTTAAGCATATTTATCCAGTTGAATTTGTTTTGCTTGCAATTGAACAACTTGATCACTTGTTTGATTATATTAAATGTCGATTGAGGTCAAGAGACTATTTCAATACTGGATTTTTGATTTAATCGAATTGAATCTTACCAAAAGCAAGTGAAGTATCCATTTACTACGATAGCTTCATAGCCATAGAAATCACCTCAACCGCCCCTACACACACGATGCAAGCATGTTGATGTTCGACATCACTTTATTTGAGATCACATTGAAAAGAAGGACATCATTGAAAGAAGGGCATCACCGATACCACTCGATGTAGCGTCGTGGATAAACATGAAGAACAATATCAAAATTCGTTGATTCTACGAATCTTGAAGATTGATGATTGAGGAAACCTCGTTTTATTAATAATCAAAAGCTGCGTTCAAAACACAACTAACAATGTTTAAATAATAAACCCTAATCGTGCAAAAGAAAGGAAAAAACAAAAAAGTCCAAAACTAAAACGAAATTACGAAAAAACCCCCGAAAAAACTGATAAATTGCAAATTTGACCCTCCAGACGAAGGAATTTGCCCAAAATCTTCCATCATTCATGGCAAAGCCATGTGTATTTCTCAGAAGACCGATTCTGCTTGAAAAACATTAGGCCCTTGTTGAAATCTGACATCTGCGTAAATTCTTCGGATGATCCGCGCGCCGCATGTAATTTAACTCAATTTGCGTCGCATCAAGAGGGAAACTAACCCTTCTGCTGAAAGTAATAATCCTACTAACTGGTTTGTTTTCAAAATAATAGACACATTTTGGAATCATCAAAACGAGAGAATTTATTGAGAAACTTTTGTCATTACTTAGTGTCTTGATTAGATATTCCAAAAGCTTTTTGATTTTTGCCCTACTGATGAACATATTGTTACTCATATGTTAGGGAGCGAACTTTTTATATTTATAGGTTTCAGCACAAGAACCATCAGTATAGTCTTTCTACATTGAATAAGTTCAAGAGCATTACTGAAGCCAGTCGTACTGATAGAAAACTTAGTACAATGCTACTCAAGAAGCACAAACTCAGTAATACTAAAGAGTATCACTACTAAAGAGAAGTGCTACTGAAGTCTAAAGACTTCATGCTCTCAAGATGAATAAATCGAGAAAAATGAACAAGTACCATTTCAATAGAAGAGAGATGAAGTCATTGAAGAACTACATCAATCAAGTGTCAATGAAGACTCGGAGTTAACATCTTGAAGAAACACGAAGTCCATTCTAGTTAACAAACACATAGGTGACTCTACTAAAGACCCGAAAGTCAATATATTGAGGAAACACGGTCAACCCTCTTGAATAAACAAAAATATTTTAAATTGTTGGTGTTTGGTTTTCAACGTGTCGAGCGAATCTACAAAGAATCTCGACATGTCAAAGTTATATACGGACCTACGAGCACTTTATGTACAATGTTGTAGACAGGGAAAGTGATGTAAGAGGATTCAAATAAGAAGAATTCAAACGATAAAGGGAATGGATGTGATTGGTGTTCCCTCCAATGGCACTATTCATTAACTCTCTTATAAATACCCGTGAGATCTAACCTTTCAATGTAACAGGAAATGTTGAGCATACAAGTCTACAAAGCTCACAAAGTTCATATTCGCAAACATACGAACAACGTATTTTAGAAGAAGAGACTTCAAAGTATTATCAGTAAATCCTAAAAGTACAGATATATTTATTTTCTCAGAATTTCAGTATGTACTTGCTTGGTATCTAGGCTTCAACTCTGTAATATTTTACGCCTATAACAGATTAAGTTGTTGCTTGTAACAACTTAATCGTAAGTTGGAAAAACCAAAACCCCTTTATACAAAACACATGTTTAGTGTTAGAAGTAGAAGTTGGCTAATATGCAACAAAGTGGTAGTTGCTGAACGCTGGGTCTTCTTGCACCTATAAACAAAAAGGTTAGCTCGATTGCACTCGCAAGCAATCAGAGGTTTTCTTTTATCGGTAAGCAAAGAAAGAAAAGACAAGTTAGTCGGGGTATAGGTAAGATGAACTTATGTATCTTGGTTCATCTTGCATTAGTAAACAAGACCAATCCCAAGTAGTAGATTGACTAATTTATCAACGTGGACGTAAGAGTTTATCTTTCTGGATCATGTAAAGACTAAGTGTGCTTCTTTACTTTCAGTGCTTTTATTTACATGTTATTAAGCGACAATCACTCAAAGACACATAGCACAACATACTCTTTGAAACCTCATCAAGTAGCACTTTGTTGTTGAGCAGAAAATCTAATCTTGATTAATTACGTTAAAATTACAAATGTATATGGGGATGAAAGATGAAAGAAAATAGAAGAAATGAGATATGGGAGAGAATACATGCATAAGAGATAGGGCATATAAGAGAAAATCAAATTTAACATAGTTATAACATTTCCAATTCTAATGTTATTACAAGTATGTCATTATTTATTTAAAATAATACTCTCATTCGTTACCCAATTTCCTTCTAAGAATTTTTATACTAATTTTAATAAAAGTTGTTGATTTTATTATGAGTGGAGTAAGAGTCCTACATTAGTGTAGTACTAATTAAATTAGTGGTGGACCATAGATGGTAAATGTATAAATAAGTGATGTTGTTGAAGGTAATAAGTGCGGGTTTATACTTTAGGTAATTTAGCATCCGAGATGCATAATTTAATTAGATTTATAATCTGAGTTTGTTTATTGATATATGTATTATTCTTTGTGGTTATATGCGAGTATTATTGTAAAAGTGTATGATTTGCTTGTTGCGAAGACTCGAGATGCATAGTGTTCATATTCCATATGTAGTTTTGTTTACTTGAGTGCGTCTTTTAAGATTATATGAATTCGTTGATCTGCATTTTACAATTATACCCATTGATAGAATTTAGAAATAAAAATAAAAACATGAGATTCTCGTGGCTTCAACACAATTAGTAGCCTATTTTTAGTACTATATACTATCAAAGGTATATATATATATACACAACCATTTTTTATTTATTATTTTTAAATTTTTGCAAGAGGAAAAATGGGAAAAAGAATAAAACAATGTCTTCTTCTTCTTTGATTTTTTTACAAAGATCGGTGAAAAAATGATAGGGCCAATATTGGAGGTGGATAGCAGTGACGGCGGCGCGAACACCAGGAACGAGTTCTTTTCACTTCAATTTGAGAAAAAAACTTGATTTTGAGAGAGGGTAGAGGAATCCAGAGAGAGAGTGTCTATAGCGGTGGTTTACGATAGCATTGTCGAAAATCGGAAAAGAAGACGGTGGTTTATGGAGGAGTTCATCGAAAATCGGAAGGAGATAAATCGGTGGAGAGATAGCAGAGAAAGACCCCAGTAAGTATATGTATATAACTACACATAAACATGTATATAGAAACATACGATAATAAAGCGTAAACATACATTACAAAACATAAATATGTACATCTACATAAACATGCATTTACAAAATATGAACATGCATATTTGTGAAACAAAACATGCATATTACAAAACAAAAACATGCATATTATGAAACACAAACATGCATGCTATAAAATAGAAACTTGCAAGTTTCTCATTCTCAATACCTCTATTTCACTCTTCTCTAATATGTACAAACAATTTTCTTATTGATATTTTGTTTTCTTTCTTGTTGATCACTTGTTTTCTTTCGAATTATGAAACTAGAAAGTGATCTAAATGAGACAATAAATTCTAGGCAAACGAATCTCATATATATTTTTATGTTCAACATTATACAGTTTTGTGTTCAACTATATGCAGTTTTCTATTGAATCACATGCATGGTTTGTTTTATGTATCACATAACAAATCAAATTACTAATTTACCCTTACTATAACGAAATCAACATCAAATGGCTTAAAAATCCAAAAAAATCCACCATAGGATCTATGAGATGGATAGATGAGATTTGGTACTACATATTACCTAAGGCTCGTGTACTATTTGATACCTCATATATATATATATGAGTTGGTTATAGAGAGAACCATCTCTTGGATAAGAACTAAGAACCAAGTAACCACCGTTAGATTAAATAAGATCGGGCGACTCATAATTATTTAATGATAAAATAGTCAAATCCCTAAATTTTAGCTATTTTGATATTTCACATTCTATTCTTCGTTGTTCATATAATTCATGTTATTGTTCATGTAATCGTAGTTCTTGTGCATGCTATTCATTCCAATTCATTGTTATATATGTTCATGCATGATGTTTTGCATGTAATAGTAGTAATTATGCATATGAGAATAATTACAAAATCGATATATAAAATCTCTTGATTTTAGGGCTAAACGATTATCATTAAAATATAAGGATAATAAACTATTTATAATTAATATTGACCATTAGATTATAAAAATGAATTGACCACATTAGTTCTTAGTTCTTAAAAACAATTGAAGTTCTCATTTGATTCACTCCATATATATATATATAGGGTTGGGTTCCCGTAGTACCCGGTCCCCAGATAGTATGTAGTACTCAATCTAGACCAGACATTTTGAACACGTGGATGCACTAAAATTTGACATGGGGCAGCCCATTTTTCGCTCAAAGGCAAAATAGGAAGGCACCTAGTGGGCGTTGGGTGCCCGACCGATGCTGGGTAGGGGAGTCCACGAGCATTGGGGTATCCATGGGCGCTGGCTTTGTGGAGAGCCACAACAAGACAAAGATAATGCATACAAAATAACATAACACTGTATTAAAAATAACATAACACTGCATCGTACCCAACCGACGTTAGGTGCGCACTGGCGTTGGCTTAGGGGTGCTGGGTGCGTGCCGACACTGGGTAAGGGTGATGGGTTTGGGAAGAGCCACAACAAAATATAAATAATACATATAAAATAACATAACACTGCATCGCACCCAACCAATTGAGTGCGTCTGACGCAGCGGGAGTGCGTTTTCAGCATGCATTAAAATCGAAACTCATATGCATGCTTGTGTTCAAGTGAATGCATTTTTGTATTCATTTAAATGCATAGTTAAGTTCAACAAATTGCATGATTTATTTTCGAAATCACCTAATAAATCAAATTACTAATCTACCCTTACTGTAGCGAAATCAATGAAAGTAAGCTTAAAAATCTGAAAAAAAAATTCCACCATAGGATCTATAAGATGAGTGGATGAGATTGAGTATTACATACTACCTCAGGCTCGGGTACTATTTGATCCATCCTATATATATATATATATATAAGTCTGAGGTAGTATATAGTACTCAATTTCATCCACTCATCTCATAGATCCTATGGTGGGATTTTTTTGGATTTTTTAAGTTTATTTTCATTGATTTCGCTTCTGATAAGTAAATTAGTAATTTGATTTGTTATGTGATTTTGAAAACAAATCATGCATATAGTCGAATCGAACTATGATTTAAATGAACACAAAATACATTGATTGAACATAAACATGCATATGATTTTAGATTTTAATGCATGTATATAGTACTCAATCTCGTCCGCTCGTCTTATAGGTCATATGATGGAGATTTTTTCGATTTTTAAGCTTATTTTCATGATTTCGTTCAATAAGGGTAAATTAGTAATTTGATTTGTTATATGATTTCAAAACAAACCATGCATATAGTTGAATCGAACTATGCATTCAAATGAATACAAAAATGCATTCAGTTGAACATAAACATACATATGATTTTCGATTTTAATGCATGCTGGAAAAGCACTTACAGTACGCTTCTTCATGGCGTACCCAGCATTGGTTGGGTGCGATGGAGTGTTATGTTATTTTAAATATAATGTTATGTTATTTTATATGCATATTTATGTTTTGTTGTGGCTCTTCCCAAACCCAAAGATCCATACCAGTGGCCGACACGCACTACCCGGCATCGGCGCAGTAACCCGCCTACCCAACGCCGGTTGGGTGTGATGTAGTGTTATATTATTTTAAATATAGTGTTATGTTATTTTGTTTTATCTGTATTTTTTTATGGCGTTCCCTAAATCCAGCGTCGCGGATACCCCAAACTCGCGGACTCTCCTACCCGGTACCGACGGCACCCAATACTAATGGGTGCCTTTTCATTTTGCCCCTGAGCGAAAAATGAGTTGTCACATGTCAAATTTTGGTGCATCCACGTGTTCAAAATATACGATCTAGATTGGATATTACATACCACATGAGGACCGGGTACTACGGGAACACAACTCTCTCTTTCTCTCTCTCTCTCTCTATATATATATATATATATATGTGTGTGTGTGTGTGTTTGTATATGTTTGTGGAGTGGTTATTGTAAAAATCATCATTAACCTATAAACTATGGACTCATTGAATCGTCTGATTTCGCCGTGAAATCGTCTGAATTGGTCGTGAAAGCATCTGAATTCACCGTATAAGCGTCTGAATTCAAAAGAAAAAAATTCGTCTCTCATGGGATTTGAACCCAGAGTTTGAATCCATCAAATAAGGTGGTGAATTCACTGCAGATCTTCACGAATCAAGGAACTGAAAATGGTTTATATTTTATACTTTTAGATTGGGTTGTATTTGATCTCAAATCCTATATATATATATATATATATATCATACAGTTAACCTACGAACCGTTCTTAACCTCTAAATTATGAATAATTAAATCGTGATGAATTAGTTGTGAAACATGATGAACTTGTTGTCAAACATAATGAAGTCAAAACAAAGAATTTTTGCCATTCATGTAATTTGAATCCAAATTCACAAATTCATACGACAAAGTGACGAATCTCATCAGATTTTCATGATCTAATCGCTAAAAACCCTCAATCTTCTCTTAAAATCCCATTCTCATTTTTCATCAAATTCAGGCAAGAACTATCCGTCATCAGTCACTATCGATTGTCGCCGTTGTTGTCTACCACACGAGTTGCGATGGTATCTCACTGGAGAAGTTGTTTTTAGAGAGGTAGATGAGACGAAGAAGGAATCGAAGAAGAAGAAAATCAGAGACGAAAAGAAGATTTGTACGACTTCTCCATTTTGCCCCTACGAATAATAAAAAAAATTAAAAAATGGGTTGTCAATTTCTGGTGTGTCCACATAGCCACAATGTGAGGTCTAAATTTTGTACTATCTACTCTCTTTGTCCTCAATTTTGTTTATAGTTTTTCTTTTGATCGTCCCTAAATTTTGTTCCTTTTCCATTTATAGAAATTATCCCACAAAATACTCCCTACTTATTATCCTCAACAAGCACAGTTTATTTACATATTTTACCATCAATGACTTACCACTAATTAATTTAATATTGCACTAATGTGAAACCCTTACATCACTCAGAAAACATTCAACAGCTTCTATTAAAATTTGAACCGAAGATTCTCACGAATATATTTTGGGAACGGAAGGAGTACTATCTAAGAACATGGTACTTACTAGATCCTAACCCTATATATATTCATATTCACACACACACATATATATATATATATACAACAATTTCTTAAGCTGGCTTACTTCCAAGTGGTACAAATAAGCGTGACAATAGTTAGCTAGAAATACCACCTAGCTAGGCTCGTTTAGTTATGCCAATTTCTTAAAATGTTTTACTTCCAAGGGTTGACTGTATGGGTGTCGGGTATTTCTCGACCCCGACCCGAATCCGATGGGTATTTGGGTATTCGATAACCGACTAAATCGAATATCAGGGCGGATCGGTTATTGTGTATGCTAGAAAGTTGAGTATCGAGTATACCAATCGATTATCAGGTATACCAAAATATTCGTATTTAATTTAATTATAATTATTTTTTATATTTTAAATATTAAATTATTAATTTAAATACAAATTAAAAAAAATGTTTGAAGCCTAAAAATGACCCACCTCAATGTATCGGTTATCGGGTAATGTGGTAATGATGTGCGTGGCGTTAGTTCGCTGGTCTATTGGTCTGTGTGATGTAAAACATTCACAAAAAAACGTATTTGTGTTGAATGATTCCGCTTGTATTCATTATATTATCTATGAATAAATTACTTTTTGCAGGAGATTCACAGATTTCCTCAATGTCAAAAGTCAGGAATTTTCGCACGCTTGGCCTCGATCACTAGGCAACTGAAAAGTGACATGTTATCTAAAATTATGACATTAACCTCATTGACGCTCACATTTTTGTTTTATATACTGTTTCTACTATTCTACCGACTTGACTTTAGTTTCTTGTCGAATAGTTGTGAAATTGAGTTGATCATGATATGAAAATTAGTAACGAATATGATTTTACTCGCATTGATTATCTCTTTAGTTTGAATTATCGTACGCACTTTCTCTGGAAAAGGATTTCAAAATAATATACATCTTTAAACAAAAAAGCTGAAGTCTTTCGTACTTTAATTAAAAATCATTTATAATAATTAAACGACATCCATAATCTTCAATTTGCGCATAAGTTTTTTTTCTCTCTCTCTCTAATCGAGTCGATTAGATATCATGCGATCATCAACTTTTTTTATGTTTTTTAACTCAAATTGTTTGCATGATGCACACGTCTAGAGTTAGTGACTGGTAAATAAATTCCCGTCATTTCCAGCACTTATAACAATAAAAAAGTTGCAAGAAATCAAAGTTCAAACCAATAGTTCTAACATGTTTTTTTTTAGTTGGCTACGTGTGTTAGAATTTTTCTACATGGCTTTTCTTTTTCATTCAAATAAATAAATACATCCAGATATCCAACCCGGTCACTTAGTTTTTGTAGAATTATTTATATATTTGTATTCATAATCTTCCTTCAATAAAAAAAAAGTCGAATTAAAGCCATCGGAGCGGTTTAAATCGTAAATCAAATTGTATATGTGTGGTTTTGTTTGGTTTTTTATTTGCATTTTTAAAAATTATGGTTTACGATTTAGATTTGATTTTTAACTAAGTATGAACCAAACATACTATTATTATTATTATTATTATTATTGAAGTAAGAATGTAATATTAACTTAAATTTGCAACTTTTTTTGGCAAATCTTTAGATGAACGCATACTCAAAAACTTAGATTTAAAATCTTAAACCCTAACTGATGCGGCGCAAGTTGCGGACGATTTTATGAAACGCGCGGATCATCCGAAAAATTGCCGCAATTCCGGAAAGTCTCAGATTTCGGGGAAAACCTAGTGTTTTTCGGGTGGAATCGACATTCTGAAAAGTAGTCATTGCTTTGCGATGACTGATGGTGGATTTCGGGCAAATTCCATCGTTTAGAGGGTCAAATTCGCAGTTTAGTGTTTTTCGGGGTTATTTTGCAATTTCAGAATTTTGTTTTGGGCCTTTTTGGTATTTCTTGTATTTCGGAGATTAGGGTTAGTATTTAATCTCCTTTTGCTTCATTTTCATGGCAGCTTTTTGATATTTTATAAAATTCGAGATTTATCTCTTATCGTCATCTCTCGGTATTCTTTGAATCAACGAGTTTTGATCGTGTTCTTCCTGTTCCACGCACGCACGCTGCATCACTAACCCCGCTCATCCTCGCCGCCCATCCTTGCTGGTTGTCAATCACTAGTCATTCACCGAGCAACTTTTGTTATGAAGAAGAAACATAACATGCACACGCGGCATGCATGTTTGTTAGGAATTAGTTAAGATGTTGTTAGTTTAGTTAAACTTCTTCGTTAGTTAGTAAACTAGCAAACAATGCTATAAAAATTGAGTGAGAAGAAGAAGAGGCATCACAAAACTTTTTATTCAATCACAATTGTTCAATACAATTCCTATCGGTTTCAAATCATTTCGATCTTGAGTTACACATCCCACACGTGCACAATCATTCTTGGGTGAACTTTTGCGGTATCGTGGTGGTTGACTTTGAGCTAGTCTGCGAGAATTGGTTGACGGCGTAAGAGATCGGAAGTTACTGAGTAGGATCGTAACAATTGATATCGTAAGCAAGGTTTCGAATCCACGATCTTTGCATGCCACGAAGCATAATACCGGTATTTTTCAAAATGGAAGAAAGAATCGAGAAGTTAGAGGCTCGGGTGAGCCGGTTTCAACAACAACAAGCGAGAGACGAGTCGGTCTCTTATAGTATTCTTCAAACAACAATTCGAGGAGTTGAGGATAGAATTAAAATAAAAGGGAAACGTCTAGGAGGAGAAATGAGGAATGAAGAAGAAGAGTCCATCACAAAATCGAAAGGTGATAACAGATCGAGGTAACTTCATTCAATCTCGCCTGAAGTCCTATGATCGATTTCCTAAATTCTTAGGTAACTTCATGCAAGAAATGGCTAGGATAGTCGAAATGTTTGATCCTACTACTCTTGATTCAAGCGAGCAACTAGCTAAAAAGCAAGAATTATTAATTGAATCATTAGGCAGAGGTCCTCGACAATTTAGTGAATCGATTAGGAATAGTATCAATACCTTTTGGAAAATGAATCATGATGAGGTGGGATAAAAAATGGTAAACCATAGTAATCGTGCTAAAACCTCTAATTTCAAGAAAATCACGCAAAGGAAATCATATAGAATGGAGATCCAACTACTTAAAACTTGAACACCATGGATTCTACTTCTGAAATTGGTGCTCATATTTTGAAGGTTGGTGTTAGTGGAGACCTTAAAAATCTCAAGGAGATCACAAAGAAGTTTGGTGACAGAGACTTAAAGCAGATCTGTGATGTATACAGTGACTTCTCTACGAGCCGGAGAGCCTTGCATCACGCAGCTAAAATGGGAAATTTGGAGATCTGTGGCATCTTGATTGATTATTTTGGAGCCTTTGTTGATATCCTGTCTTACTACGGGGATACTCATCTAATAGAAGCTTCCAAATGGGGACATGTCAAAGTTGTGGAATGTCTGATCAACCATCATGCTCGAGTTCAGGTGTCGAATAACAAGGGATTCACTGTGTTGTATCATGCAGGTCTAAAAGATAACAGGGAGCTTATGGAATTGTTGCTGGGAAATGGTGCTCGTACGTGAAGGGAAATCTGATTTTAACCATCTCCCGATGATCTATCTTGGATGTTTAATTCACCATACATTAATTATTTACCTAGCATGCATCTACATAATTAATTGCAACACATATGTGTTTTCTCGTGTTTACCTGTGAATTTGTCGGACAAGGAATTGGATCAAGACTCGTGCTTTGATCTTCTGGACTGTATCCCGTTTGCCAAAACTCCAATGCCGAGTGAGAGCAATCTATGGAAGTCTGCAATTCGCCTTCTTCCTCACACTTGGAATTTTCAAAATTCACAATAATTCTCTTATGTTTTTCGAAAATCACAATAGCATTAGGATTAACCTGATTTTCTCTCACCTTATATTTATAATGCAACCCTAGAATCCTATTAGGATATGATATCTGCATATCTAATAAATATAATAATATATTTTCAGATAGAGAGGATCAGAACATAGTCCTAGTGGGATTCTATGATGAGGGATGAAATTTCATGCAGCTCCAGTTCTTGATGGGCTAGCCCAGGGATCAAATGCAAGGAATAAAGATGAGTCTCGAATAAATTAATTATCTATGTTCAAATACGAACATAAATTAGTTCATAAATATTTATTCATGCCACTAGAGAATAAATGTTGACTTACCCCTTTATTTCCGAAGTTGAGTCGGGCTTGCACTTAGACTTCACGAACCCCGTATTTAAGATATCGCACGTCCATTAATTATTTATAGCGTTCTGACTGATTAAAATAATTAACCTCTTTAATTCATTAAGTAGTACCACTCAACCGTATTATTGAACTTGAGATAACTCAACCTGCAGGGTTTAGTACAATAAACATTTTGAGCTCCTTAAGGGGACGTCATCATCCTAAACGGATACGGTGACTCGATATAGGCAACTAGCATGACATACAAGCACTGCCACCACCTAAGATGCAGAGAATATTGGGTTATCTCATGTAACCATCACCCATGACAAGTCAAAGTGATGGTCAGCAACCCATACTCACCTAATACATTATCGAGGTTTAAACCAACGTAAAGTCACCGAGATCTAGGTTCTTCACGATGGTCAGATAGAAGAACTCATCTCACTGTGATCCATCAATACGTCAGAGACGTACCAGTATAGACAAGCAACCAAGTCAAGTCACTTCTTATCTATACCGCAGCCTATACCTACAACTCGTCCTAAAGTTGTCTCAGCTGTGATCCTTTTTATATCTCTTTAAGCTTAACCAATCATACAGACTTATGTGATCTTCTATACATTGTATGATCTAACTTATATATGAGATAAAGGGACATACATATGCAATTAAGTAAACAATTCAGATAAGAGATTGTAATAGTTGTAACAGGAATCATTATATACAAGCTCAACCAAAACTGCTTTCAGTATACAAATCTAATAGTACGGAGATAGATTCGATGGATGGAACACCACTACAGTTAGTTGCATCTCGAAGAAGTATCAAGGATGTGAAGTTGCTGTTGAAATATGGAGCAGAGCCTAATTCAACTATTTCATCAGCAATTGTTGGCTTCCCTCATATATGTGCAATCAAGTCTCACTCATTTGAATACATGGATGCACTGTTTAAGGGTCGGGCTGTTCCAAATCGGTATTCCTATGAGTTAAGGCCCTTATCATATGCAGCAAAAGAAGATGATTTAAAATATATCAAGTCTTTGCTTGGGGCGGAACAGATCCAAATTTATCTGCAACAAGTCTCGAGAAACCTATTGAGGTTGCTGCTGTGGTGCATAATCGTGAAGATGTTGAGATTTTGTTTCCACTGATTGAACGACTTCAACACATTCTGAAATGCAGACACGTGCAAGCTATGTTTTATGTTGAGGAATGCATTAAACTGAACACACACGGTCCCAACTCGCCCGCAAAGACGATGCTGCTACAGCTACGCTATCCAAGAAATTCCTCATAGCATACCTTACTTTCACTATGGATCCTCACAACAAGGAAAATGTTGATGCATTTGGAGCTGTTTTCTTTGATCACTTTGCTTCGGTGTATCTGATGAGCAAGCCGACTAAGATTTTAAGTTTTACAAGTCCGATTTCGAAATCTCATGGCTTGAGGACAAGCCATTCAAGAGGGGGCATTTGTTATGAAGAAGAAACGTAATATGCACACGTGGCATGCATGATGTTAAGAATTAGTTAAGATGTTGTTAGTTAGTTAAACTAGCAAACAATGCTATAAAAACTGAGTTGAGAAGAAGAAGAGGCATCACAAAACTTGTATTCAATCACAATTGTTCAATACAATTCCTATCAGTTTTCAAATCATTTCCAACACTGAGTTACACATCCCACACGTGCACAATCATTCTTGGAGTGATCTTTTGCAGGTACCGTGGTGGTTGACGTTGAGTTGGTGCAGAGAATTGGTTTAAGGTGTCAGAGATCGGAAGTTACGAGAGGATCATAGCACTTTTTTACCATCTTCTATTTCCATTTTCGAGGCAAGACCCACTCCAATGCTCCTTTCGTGTGTTCTGATTTTTTGTTTTTATTCTTTATTAATATTATATTTTCTCTTTTGCAGGGTCGTAAATATTTGATTTTATTATTAATAATCATGAAAATATAAAATATGTGTAAGCCGTTAATCAAACTGCACTAAGCCTTATTAATATAATTTGGTTTCGTTTGATTTTGGTGCTATATTTTGGTTCGGATTACTAAAATCATCAAACTGTATTTATGATTTGTTTTGGTTTTAGTGCCAAACTACATCAAATCAAATTGCGAATTCTCCGACTATAATAGACTCGTAATATATTTGCACAACTTAAATACATATATGGAATTTATATATATTTGTTTATTCTTTCTATTTTACCTTTTCAAATAAATGCAATAAAATTTAATCACACTAATATTTTTAATTGGAGAACAGGGATTGGATTCATACCAAGTCTTTCACTTTTAAAAAATAAGAGTGTTTCAGTAAAATTAATAATAATTAATATATAGCTTTTTTAAAAAAGGTAAAAGACCTATGATTTGGGATGGATGTGGGGAAACATGTCTATATCTTATTCAGACGAAGCGTCTAATAATTTTCGCTTTATTATTATGGCCTATCGATTTATTAAACCCAATATATTGATACTCGAATGTATGTAATTACCAATTATAATGGTTAAGAAAAAATAATATGATTATTTATAGTGTTGGAAAAATTCTATTTTAATTTAGTATTTTGATTAGATTCTTTTTTTTTTTGGTCAATTAATACGAAATTTTAAAGGTGCGTCACGGTGGACTCGAACCCGAGACCTTTGGCCTCGGCATTAACCACTCTACCACTAGGCCAACACGTGTTAGAGAGCCTACTTTGTATTTTGATTAGATTCTAAAACTTCATAATGTTTGCTCTCTCGATGTAATATAATGTTGCTCACGTGTTAGAGAGCCTACTTTTTATCTCTGGTTTCATTGAGAAAAATCATGAGTTTAAAGCGAGCAATCTTGAAAGAGTTTAAGAAGCAATACTAAAGTCGACCATACTAATAGTCGATGATCGGCATTACTAATGTTTGAAGATTGAAGGCGAAGACTCACCGCTCGAAGATAAAGAAGTCGAGAACATGACTAAGTATTATACCAATGAAGAGAAGTCAAAGTAGTTTATTATCTACGTCAAAGTTGAAGTGTCTCAAGACTCGAAGTTACCATCTTGAAAAGAGACGAGTCCATCTCACGAAAGAACACGGAGTGACTAAACGATGAGACTCAAGTCAACGTACTGAAGAAACACGGAGTCAACCCAACTGAAGAAACACATAATTATTTAAATCTTGGGAATTTGACTTTTAACATTTCAGAGCGAATTTACAGAAGATCAGTTAGAATTACTTTTCAGAGGAGCAGAGCTCAGATGTACGATGTTGCAGACAGGGAAATCAACGTACGAGGATTCAAATACGAAGAATTCAAACGACAAACGGAATGGATGTGGTCGGTGTTTTCTCCAACGGTACTATTCATCGTACTTCCTATGAATATCCGAGAGAATGAACCTCTGAAAGTTACAAAAACGGTTGCTCATTCAAGCATTCAAGAGTTCATTTTTCATATCTCCAAAAGCATTTGAATATCGTATTTCGAAGAAAGGAATTCTATAGAGTTACTAGTAAATTCTCAAAGCTCAAATATAACTATTTGCTCAAGATTTCAACATACAATCTCTTATCATCTAGGTAGTAATCTTGTAATATCTTAAGCTTAGAAAATTTTGAGCTGTCACATGTGACAGCTCAAATCCTAAGTTGGAAATATCATCTACCAAACTCTCTTAAAAGTTGAACTAGAAGTTGGACAATTAAGCAACAAAGTGTTAATTGCTGAAAGCTTGGTTTTTCTTACACGTGTAAGCAAGAAAGTTAGGTCGACTGCACTCGTAAGTAGTCAGAGATTTCCTAGCACCAATAAGCGTAGGAAGATACTGCAAGTTAGTAGGGGTACAAATAAGGTGAATTTTTGTACTTAGGTTTAATCTTTCACCTATAAGAAAGACCAAATCTTAAGTAGTAGATTGACTGTGTTATCAGTCCGTGGACGTAGGAGTTGATTTTTTCGAACCACGTAAAAACTAAGTTTGCTCTTTACTTTCAATATTTACTTTTCTTATTATTGAATCACCCATCACATGCAGCACAACATATTGTTCAAAACCCTCAATCAATATCTCTTAGATAATAAAGAGAGAACTAATATTGACTAAGCAAATATTCGACTTAGTATTTTACGGTGTCGGTTTTGAAAGGCAAAACGTAACCACCTCCACTTCCGCACCCACATTAGTTATTAGTCCAACTAACCAGCTACTAAAGCAGTAAGTAGAATTGTTAACTAATACACTCAGTACAAAACTCTTCGAACTTGAATTGATCAACACTACTAACACCGATCGAATCGACATCGATAATTACCGTAAATCTCCGACCAAGAGAACGTCCAATCTTATTTTTAAAAAGTTTTAATTTATCTTAACTAATGTATTCCCCTCTTTCTATATTCAATACGACCCCAAAAACCGTCATGTAGTATGAGTTAAATATCACGATCAAGTGAAGTCTAAAGCGTGTTTCTCATTATTAAATCATAACAATATTATGTTCTCTTTGTTTTTTATTTTGTAATTAATCATTGCAACTTGAGCATTTTTTTTGGAATCTCGAGAAAATTGAAGCGATAACAACTAGAGCCGGCAAAATGAGCTCGGCCCGAAAAAGCCCGTCCGTACCCGGGGTTTGGGTTGGTTTGGGCTTAAAAATTAAAGGCACGAAAAAAACCGAGCCTAAAAAGCCCGTCTGAAAAAAAACCCTGGGCCTACCGGGCTTTGGGCCAAAAAAGCCCGGGGTTTTGGGCTAAAAAAGCCCGCCCAATATTTTATTAAATATATATATTTTATAAATTATTTAATATACATATCTATAATTTTTTAATAATATTAATTATACTTTATAGTAAAAGTTTCTTACTAATTCACATACTGGTCAGAAAAATATATTTTTTTGAATTGCAACACATCAAAATGATCTCCAAAAATATATAGGTGATGATTAATAACCTTATAATATGTAAAACTATTTTGAATCATTGATCTTAAATATATATTATATAATTAATTTATTTTATCTATTATTTTAGGCATATAAGTGGAATTGACGTTTAATAATATCATTTACCTTTGATTTGTAATTACTAATTTATTTCTCCTTCAGTTAAAGAATTAAAATTATACTACATTACAATATCATCGTATGAATGCATAAATATGTCAAAATATACAAGAAACATTATCATAAGAATAAGCTTAATATGTTCTTATCACTGATTCTTTATTTAAGTTGGAGTTATGAGATTTTAATTATGTATTTAATTTATTTATTTTTTTGAAATTTAAAACATTAATTTTATATAATAAAAAAATAAAAAATAATCTAAAAAAGCTCACTCACCAAAGCCCGCCCGAGATTGGTTTGGGCTTCATATTTCTAGGCCGGAAAAAATTTCGGACGGGCCCTACCCGACCCGAAAAATAAAAAGTCCGACGAAATTTGGACCGGACCGACCCGGCCCGCTACTTTGCCACCACTAATAACAACACCCGAAACAAAATCGTATTCTCAATAAAAAAAAAGAAAATGGAACTTTCACTAAAATGTTATAAAAGATAGGAACAAGTTAAAAAAAGATTATTTAAGACCTACATTTTTCATAAAAAGAAAATCTGGTAAATAGTATACAAAACTCAAAATAAAATTAAATATGCACTAAAGGCACATTAAAATAAATGTGACTAACATATGAAAAGATTAATAATTTTGATAGCTAAATAAAACTTACACGAAATTCATCAAATATATATCGCAAACTATATTTATGTAAAAATATGTAAGTAATTAAGTATCGTTTAAAACATACACACACACATATATATATATATATATATATATATAATGTATATATATATATATACTCAAGCGAGAACTATATATTTTTATCCAAGAACTAACAATCTAAATAAATTCACTATAAAAGTTGATAAATCCGTTGGGAAAGTTACTGAATCCGAAAATTCAGATTATCACTCGAGTTTGAATCGCATGAGCGGAGAAAATTCTATTTTTTCGGATTCAATAAATTTTCAGATGAATTCATCAACTTTCACAGCAAATTCATCATTTTTTGGTTCTCATGATAAAAATAATTTTTACTGTAACCCTCATATATATATATATATAAGTTGATATATGGTGAGAATACGTATATGTGTAAGAAATAAGAAATAATTTTAACCATAGATCTAATCAAATTAAATATTTCTTATGGATTTAAAATCATTTAATGATGTCAGCGTCTATTTATTGTATCTGATTGAACATGGGTAAAAAATAATCTTCTAAATCTTCACATATCTAGTCACATTAATTTTTTGGTGTATTGTCTAAACATTATGTAGCACATATATAATGAAAATATTAAATTATTTGCGAAATTAAACGTTGTGCATTTTCTTTTCCTAATGAAGATGAAATATTGATTATTGCACGTGTTAAACAATCTGTAGCATATTTATAACATATATCTGCTCAATTTATTGTTGCACAAACTAATCGTTTTTAGCACATATTTGATAATTACTAATATAACCTTTAAATTATTCCAATAATTTAAATTGTAGCATATATAGTTATGAAATCGGCACATCGTAAAATAATATTGTCCATTGATTTACTAAAATCAATGACTTAGATTTATTCTTATTTCTTACAAGTAGTTTCATCTATACTTGATCCATTCTCTATATATAGAGGAGAGTTAATGTAAGAATCATTTTATCGTGAGACAAAAAATGATGAATTCACTGTGAAAGTTGATGAATCCATTGTAAAAGTTATTGAATTCAAAAATATCCAAAAAATAAGAATTTTCGTCCCTCATTGGGTTTGAACTTTGGTGAAAAATATCGAATTTTTGGATTCAGTAACTTTCCGAGTGGATGCATCAACTTTCGTGGCGAATTCATTTTGTTCATAACGAATTTTGTGGTTCTTAGTTCTCACGTTAAAAATGATTCTTATTTGAATCTATCTATCTCTCTCTCAATATATATATATATATATATATATATATATATATATATATATATATATATAATCGAGATCATATAGTAACCAAGATTTAGGTAATATATAGTACTCAATCTCATCCACTCATCTCGTAGATCCTATGGTGGAGATTTTCCAGAATTTTTAATTTTATTTTGCTGATTTTGCTATAGTAAATGTAGATTACTAATTGATTTGTTATGTGATACAAAAAAAACCATGCATATAATTAAACTAATTTATGCATTTAAATGAGCACAAAGATATATGTAGTTGAACACAAACATGCATGTATGTTTGAAGTGTGTGCCTAGTGATAACTCTTGAAAAAGAGTTATTTTATGACCTTTTAGATTTAAATAACCTTGAGTGTTATGTGTTCTGTTCGTATGTTTGTTGATGTTTTATATGTTTATGTTATGTTTTCGTGTGTGTTCGTGTCAGGATTGAGTCAAGTGCTTTTAAGGGGTATTGTGTACATTTTATGCATTATTTAATCACTCTACGGTATGTAGCAGGAAAGAGGAAAGAACAGACGATGCTGGAGTTCTGCTGGAGCGAAGTCGAACTCGTGAGCGAAGTCGAGCTCGTAAGCGAAGTTCTGCATAAGCGAAGTCGAACTCGTAAGTGAAGTCGAACTCGTGAGCGAAGTCGAGCTCGTAAGCAAAGTTCTGCTGGAGTTCTGCGTAAGCGAAGTGAAGCTCGTGAGCGAAGTGGAGCTTGTAAGCATGGAAGGAAATGGACGAGCTCATACTTGTGGACTAGCTCGTACTATTGGACGAGCAACGACACAGCATGGACGAGCTCGTACTTGTGGATGAGCTCGAGAAGAATGCAGAAATGAAAAAGGGAAGAACTCCATGGACTACATTGCGAAGCAAGGAAGAGATTAGCAGGACCACAACCACGTGGCAGCTGGCCACGGCAGCATAAAGGAGATGAGCGGCTGTTCTCGTCGAGCCAGCGAAAAAGGAATAAAATCGAGAGGATGAAGGGTGGCGGTGCGCGATCAAGACCCCTAAAACAACCGAGGTGTTATAAGAAATGGACGCCATTTTCGGGAAGGAATCATCTTTTGGGCGGGCGAAGGAGAGCAAAAGAACTATCTCTTGGAGAGAAAGCCATCGGAAGAGGCGACGATCCAAGAACGAGCACACAATTTCGGCGACTGATTTCTGTTTTCTTCTTCTCGATTTCTTCTTAGCTTGTTATGACATTTGTTTTTCTGAATATTGTTGAACAACTCGTTATGAGCTAAACCTTTAAGGCTTGATCTCTTGATGAACCCCATGCTCTTGGGATGAACTCATTTCTACACATATTTCGCTTAATCGCTTTTGCTCTTTTGGGATTTATTTATCTTGCTTGTGCTTGATCACCATTGGTGAGATTTTAGCTCTATATTCTGGGAAGTTCTTGTAGAGTGGAAAACAAGATAGTGACGTAATAACATGATTTAAATATTATGTGTGTGAATAGCACAGAAATATTTGTTTACCTTGCATGGCAAATGTGAATGGATCAGTAAAGACATTCTAAGAGTAGTTTCGATATAGGAATATATTGATTGGCTCCATAGAATATAATCTTAAATTTGAAAAAATACTAAGAATCGAAGAAGTTCATGTCATAGCGATGATGCGACAATAAAGCTGTAGCATTATTAGTACAGAGCATGGGTGGAATAGAGAGGTCAAGTCTGTTTCTCTTTCTTGCTATCAGTTGTTTTTCATGTTGCCTTGTGTGTTGGTATTCTATCTTGCTTTGCCGTAGCGCTATCTTAGCATAGGTTCTTAGTTGTGCTTCTTTTTCAAGAACTACCACCTGTTGAAGTTTCCTTTATTGTTTTCTCTTATTAAACAAAGTTGTTGTCAACGTGACTTATATCACGATCTCTGTGGATTCGATCTCGAAATACTTCCGTGTATTACTTGTTGATTATGTGCACTTGCGTACCTTATATTGTGTTACATCACAACACCCAACAAGTTTTTGGCGCCGTTGCCGGGGATCGCCAATTATAAATGCGTTGATATTGCAACTTTGTGTTTCTTAGTAATTAGTGGTTAACTCTGTTTATTTTCTTTTGCGTGAAACAGGGCTCCTGGATTGTGGTATATGCGCAAGGCAAAAGCGCAGGTATTATATCCGTTAGATCCAGAAATTGAACGCACCTTTCATAGAGGAAAGCGACAGCAAAACACCCGCAGAACGCACACCAAAATGGCCGCACTAGAAGGTGATGCAAATAATGGAGGAAATGCCATAGTTATTGCTGATGACCGGGAAAGGGGTATACGTGATTATGCTAAACCTAGATTTAACGAGTTAAATCCGAGAATTACAAGACCCGAGGTGCAAGCAAATCAATTCGAGCTGAAGTCGGTCATGTTTCAAATTCTTCAAACAGTGGGGCAGTTCAGTGGTCAGGCCACAGAGGATCCATACCTTCATCTTCGGTCTTTCTTGGAGGTCAGTGATTCGTTCAAGTTGCCTGGGGTTTCGGCTGAAGCACTGAGGTTGCGGTTGTTTCCCTTTTCACTAAGAGATCGTGCAAAAGCATGGTTGAATGGTCTTCCATCATATTCTATCACATCATGGAACGAGCTAGGGGAAAAATTCTTGATGAAGTATTTTCCACCTACAAAGAATGCAAGATTTCGGAATGACATCATGTCGTTTCAACAAACGGATGATGAGTCAGTGTGCGAGGCATGGGAACGCTATAAGGAAATGCCATCACCATGGCATCCCGCATTGCATTCAACTTGAGACTTTCTACAATGGGTTAAACGCGTCTACACGCTTGGTGCTTGACGCCTCCGCAAATGGGGTTATTCTCTCTAAATCCTACAATGAGGCATATGAGATCTTGGAAATGATTGCTAATAACAATTGCCAATGGTCCTATTCTTGTGCTCCAATGGGAAAGAAATCGGTTGCCGGTGTTTTGGAGGTTGATGCCCTGACGGCATTAACCGCTCAAGTGGCATCCATGAGCAATATGTTAAAGAGCCTGCAAGTAGCCAATCCAGCTGTTCAGCCGACAAGCGTTCCGATGGTTGCACCCACGATGCAAGTGAATGAGGTGTCATGCGTTTATTGTGGGGAATGGCATACATTTGATAGTTGCCCGTCAAACCCAGCTTCTATGTGTTACATGGGAAATCAGAATGGCCAGAGGAATAATCCTTATTCACAAACATACAATCCTGGATGGCGAAAACATCCTAATTTTTCGTTGGGAGGCCAAGGGTCCGGAACAAATGGTGGGGAAAATTATGAGAAAAATACGTACCAGCAAAATTTCCAACAGAAGCAGCAACAAGCCACTCCACAGCCCAAATCTATTGAAACTTTGATGAGGGAGTATATGGCTAAGACAGATGCAGTAATACAAGGGCAATCCACTTCTCTAAGGAATTTGGAGGTCCAAATCGCACAATTAGCCAACGAGATGAGGAATCGACCACTTGGTAATCTGCCAAGTGACACGAAAAACCCACGGAAAGACAAGGAACATGTCAAGGCTGTCACTCTAAGGAGTGGAAAGCAAATGCATGAAACAGAATTGCTGGACCAAGAAGAGAAGGATGAGTCAGCGAAAAGCTATAGCAAAGTTTCAGCAACGGACGCATCGAAGCAACCTCTTAATGCTGAGAAGCCTGCTGCAGAAAATCCATCGCAGAAGCAACCGGATGATGTGTTATATCGTCCACCACCTCATTTCCCCGATAGGCTGAAAAAGAAACAACAAGATACTCAGTTTCGGAGATTCCTAGATGTCTTGAAGCAATTGCATATTAATATTCCGTTGGTCGAAGCTTTGGAACAGATGCCAAATTATGTGAAGTTCTTGAAGGACATCCTAACCAAGAAGAGACGTTTGGGTGAGTTCGAAACAGTGGCACTAACCGAGAGCAGCAGTACCATTTTAAAAAGCAAAATCCCACCCAAGTTGAAAGATCCAGGGAGCTTCACAATTCCATGCTCGATTGGAGGACGCGATGTCGGTCGTGCTCTATGCGATTTGGGAGCGAGTATAAATTTAATGCCGCTTTCAATATTCAGAAAGCTTGGGATAGGGGAGGCTAGACCCACAACAGTAACCTTGCAATTGGCAGACAGATCTATGGCTCATCCCGAAGGAAAAATTGAAGATGTGCTAGTAAAAGTGGTTACGTTCATTTTTCCTGCAGATTTCATTATTTTGGATTATGAAGCTGATCACGAGGTTCCTATTATTCTTGGACGTCCTTTCCTTGCAACTGGAAGGACTTTGATTGATGTTCAAAAAGGCGAACTCACAATGAGAGTAAATGATCAGAAGGTTACGTTCAATGTATTCAATGCGATGAAGTATCCTGATGAAGTGGAAGAATGCTCGGTGAATCAAGTTCTGGAGCAGGTCATTGCGGATACAATGCTAGAGCACTCCTCTCAGTCTGAGAATAGTGATACGGAATATGTTGATCTCATGGAGTTGGAGCAAGTAGAGGGTTTCCTAAGCATCCCTCTGACGAGAAGTATTCTGTTACACCACGTATCAGCCGATACCCAGAGTCGCTGGGGCTTGCAGATCGTGTCGTCCAGGTATCCAAACCTTCAATCGACGAACCTCCAACGTTAAGTTTGAAAACCTTGCCTAACCATCTGAAATATGCATATTTGGGCGAGGGGGAAACTCTTCCAGTAATCATTTCAGCCGCTCTCGAGCACGACAAGGAAGAATCTTTGCATCAGGTGTTGCGGAAATACAAGGGAGCTATTGGATGGTCAATCGCCGATATAAAAGGAATCAACCCTTCTCTGTGCATGCATAAGATATTGCTGGAAGATTGCCACAACACTTCCATAGAGCAACAACGTCGTCTCAATCCAGCAATGAAAGAAGTGCTGAAGAAAGAAGTTATTAAATGGCTAGATGCTGGAATTATTTATCCAAACTCGGATAGTTCTTGGGTAAGTCCAGTGCAATGCGTTCCTAAGAAATGGGGGATTACTGTGATTGCTAATGATCGACAAGAATTGATTCCAACTCGGGTGATAACTGGATGGCATGTTTGTGTTGACTACAAAAAACTGAACAATGCAACCAGGAAAGATCATTTCCCTCTGCCATTCATAGATCAGATGCTTGACAAACTCGCCGGTAAGGAGTTCTTCTGTTTTTTAGATGGTTATTCTGGCTATCATCAAATTGCTATTGCACCTGATGATCAACACAAAACCACATTCACCTGTCCCTATGGCACTTTCGCTTTTAGAAGAATGCCTTTTGGGCTTTGTAACGCCCCAGCAACGTTCCAGCGCTGCATGATGGCCATATTTTCGGATATGGTGGAGAAATCAGTGGAAATCTTCATGGATGATTTCTCCGTATTTGGAGATACTTTTGGGATATGCCTGAGTAATTTGGGGAAGGTTCTTGAGCGTTGTGAGGCGACGCACTTGGTTTCAAATTGGGAAAATGTCATTTCATGGTGCGAGAGGCATCGTGCTAGCCATCACATATCCAAGAAATGAATAGAAGTGGATAGAGCAAAGATTGAAGTGATAGACAAACTTCCACCACCTACTCTTGTAAAAGGTGTGCGGAGTTTCTTGGGACATCTGAGGATTTTATAGGCGGTTTATAAAGGATTTTTCAAAATTGCTAAGCCACTATGTGCTTTCTTTGGAGCAAAATCGCCACTTTGAGTTTACTCCCGAATGCTTGAAGGCGTTTGATATTTTGAAAAGAGCTCTAGTGACAACCCGGTGATTATTGGTCGGTGGTCTTAGCCTTTGAGGTGATGTGTGTGCAAGTGACTTTCTTGTGGGGGCATCTTGGGTCAACGAAGGAAAATGTATTCCATTCCATCTATTATGCGAGCAAAACATTGGTGGAGGCTCAAATCAATTACACCACAACAGAGAAAGAGCTGCTTGCTGTAGTATTCACCTGTGAAAAGTTTAGAGCCTACCTGGTAGGGTCAAGAGTGATTGTTTATACAGATCATGCAGCCATCAGATATCTTGTCACCAAGAAAGATGCCAAGCCACGGTTAATTCGGTGGATCTTGCTCTTGCAAGAATTTGATCTGGAAATCAAAGACAGAAAGGGAACAGAGAATCAAGTAGCTGATCATTTATCGCGACTGCCGACAGCCGAGGGTCACACAACTCATGTCCAAATTCAGGACGCATTTCCTGATGAACAATTGATGAGCATGCACTACAGTAGCACACCTTGGTATGCGGACTTTGTTAACTTCCTGGTCAGTGGAGTGTTGCCTCCTGAATTCTCCTCACATCAGAAGAAAAAGTTCTTTTCTGAGGTCAAACATTATGTTTGGGATGAACCATTCTTATATAAGCACTGTGCTGACGGCTTGCTAAGGCGCTGCGTTCCGCATGAAGAAATGGAATCGATTTTAGAAGGATGTCATGCCACCCATATGGTGGTCATTTTGCGGGACAAAGAACAGCGGCTAAGGTACTTCAATCAGGTTATTTTTGGCCGACCTTGTTTAAAGATGCCCATATTTTTGTGCAAAAATGTGATCGATGTCAAAAAGTTGAAATATATCTTCTCGGAATGAGATGCCACTGAACTTTATTTTGAAAATTGAACTCTTTGACGTGTGGGGCCTCGATTTTATGGGTCCTTTCCCACCTTCATTTGGTAACCTCTACATCCTTGTGGCGGTCGATTACGTATCTAAATGGGTGGAGGCGGTGGCAAGTTCCACTAATGACGCGAAGGTTGTAATCAAGTTCTTGCAAAAGAACATATTCACACGATTCGGTACTCTCTGCGATCATTAGTGACGAAGGCACACATTTTGTCAACAAGGCCGTGAGTCTTTGTTCTAGCTAAGTATAACATTCGCCACAAGATTGCTACAAAGATATCATCCATAACGAATGGTCAAGCGAATCGTCGAATAGAGAAATAAAAGGCATCTTGGAAAAAGTGGTGAATCCGGGGCGTAAGGATTGGTCCATGCGATTGGATGATGCGGTGTGGGCCTCTGAGCGACTTTCAAAACACCTTTAGGGATGTCACCTTACCGGTTGGTCTATGGAAATCTTGTCATCTTCCACGGAACTTGAGCATCGAGCCTATTGGGCGATTAAAAAACTGAATTTTGATCATAAGACTGCCGGAGAGGCTCGGTTGTTACAATTAAGTGAACTTGATGAATTCCGGTGGTTTGCTTATGAAAATGCAAATTGTACAAGGAGAAAACAAAGAGATGGCATGATAACAGCATCTTGCGCCGAGAATTCGTGCTCAGTCGTGGTGTTGTTGTTTAATTCGAGGTTGAGGTTATTCCCTGGTAAGCTGAAATCACGCTGGTCAAGTCCTTTCACAATTCTTCATGTAGCGTCCCATGGTACTATAACATTACAAGAAGGGACGTCGGGCCGTGAATTTATGGTTAATGGGCAGCGTGTCAAACACTATTGGGGTGGCGAGGTCGCTCGTGAGAAGACCTCAACATCTTTGAAGGACGCCTTACCATGGGTATCATGGGTTGCCATGGCGATCAGGCGCCTGGCAGCCCAAGTGTTTCATTTGTACATAGTTATTTTATGCTATTTTATCTTTCTTGTTTTTAGCGTTGTTAATAATTGCTATAGCTTTGTTTTAAGAAAGATGAGGGTTATACTAGTAAAGTAATGTGTTAATGTTTGGATGCAGGTGACGAGCTCGTACTTGTGGACGAGCACTTGTAAAAGACATTGGACCTGCAGCGGGTGGAGTAAAAGGTGGAATATTCGCTTAAAATTTTGGTCAAAAGGGCGGGCGAAATCTGGTTGACTTCTTGTTTAAAGAGTCGTGCCGCACTTCTTCGTCTTCCACCCAATCTCTCGCGCTCTTGTTCTAATTCTAGCAAATTAGTCTCGTCTCCTCTGTCCTGCATTCATTATTTTCCTGAAATTTTCGCTACAATGCCGAGAATCAGACGCCGGACCTGGAAGATACCTCAACCTGACGCGACAATTTCGCCAGAACTGGTGGTTGTTTCGAGCAGTGACTCTGGCACACCCACTCCCGTATCTGACGCAGAGCCCTCGTCGGATGCTCCGCAAGTTTCTTCGTCGGTTGCTACACCCACCTCATCGAAAAGGAAGGTTAGCTGGTGCGACAAAGGAAAAGCCAAAGTGATGGAGGAAGTTGAGGCCGAGGTCACCCCGGTTAAAAAGGCGAGGGTGGACAAACCCTCGACAACAAAGGCAAGTCGGTCGATTGATAGCATACCTAAATTTTGGGCTCATGGTGGCTTTGAAAGGTTTAAGCGTCTGAAATCAAGACAGTTATGGATGAAAAAAGGCTTCTGGCAAACTAAAGAAACTCCGGTGTTTGTAGTGGAATTGATATCACTGAACAGATGGGCAAATTTTGCGACGATTCCCCCACCGCCCATTACGTCTTTGGTCAAGAAATTTTATGCGAATATCACACCTTTGAAGGATAAGGAGGGTTTATAGACCGTGGTTCGGGGTAAATCGGTGGTCTTGTCTCCTGAAACTATTAATGGTTTTTACAGCTTAGATAATGAAGTAGACGATGTTTTCTCGGCTATGAAGAGGGCTCCCTCTGTTGATGACCTGGATGAGGCGTTGAGGCTGACGACAGTGGAGGGCACAAAGTGGACTCTTTCCACACAAGGGTGTCGCTCCATCAAAGCTGTGGCATTGCGATTGGAAGCTCATGTGTGGCTTCATTTCATCAAAAGCCGTATTCTACCTACTACCTATGATACTACAGTCTCTGAAGAGCGTATGCTGCTGCTCCTTTGCATTTTTACCGGGTGGTCAATCAATGTGGGCGCCCAAATTTGGCGCGAGGTGGATGAATGCCGCAAGAGGAAGAAATGAAGGTTGTTCTTCCCCTCCTTAATAACTCAACTTTGTATACAGGCCGGTGTCCCTTTTGAGGATAATAAAGACCGCCTAACTGAAAAGGCTTTTATTGATATCAAGACTTTGACCCATCTTCATGGTCCGTCTGAAGATCCTTCCTCGCATGCCATTTCGGCTGGTCCCTCCCCCTCATTGCCGATCGTTTCTGAGCCCACGGTGCTGGAAATGCAAAAGTTCCTTTGTCTGCAAATCAAAGTCCTAATGCTTCGGTCTGGTGCATTTGAGGATGCTCTCAAGCACTATTGGGTGTACTGCTGTAAGCGTGATCGCGTGTTGGCAAATTTTCTGGAATTGTTACCTGCGGTGCCAATGCTAGCCTTCCCCGAATTTCCACAACGGCTGTTCCAGCCTTGGCCGTCCCCAACAGATTATGATGCTGACGCAGGGACAGAGACGGAGAAGCAGGCGGGACCTGCCCATGCTCAATCTTCAAAAGACACTGGCCCTAGTCACACTCAGCCACCTGAGTCTGACCCTACCGCCACACCAGAAGGCGTTTTCGAAGATGCTCTCGATGTCGCCCCAGTGATCGCTTCTCCAGTGTCCCATGAGGCCGAGATGGCTATTTCTCCTGCAGCTGATGATGTTCTTCCTGCTACTGCCCCATCTACCCCTGCATCTTCTACTCCTTCGGGTCCTCCCGATGAGTAGGCCAGGGGCATTTTTTGTCTCAATCCTTTGTTGTGTGTTGTTTGTTGTTTGTGTGTTTCGTGTTTCTGTTTTGGTTTATGCTTTGCTTGTCCCTTGTTGAAGCATTGCTGGTTTGTCCTGTGTTGTTTCTTGTCTTGTTTCTATTTTGTCCATATGAGAGCATGCTGTTTTGTTTTCGTTGACTGCTGATGCTGATGCCTGATTGGCGTTGGATGGCTTAATGATGTTAGTTTCTTTTTGTTATACATCATGATCTTTGGTCCTTCTCATTGCTTGTCTGGAATTTACCTATATTTTGTGGGGTTGTGCCTCTAATATTTTTGGGTGTTTGCATATTAGTTCCTATATGGATTGACCGTTGCATTGGTAACCCTTAGTTGGCTTAAACTTTTGTATGAGTGCTTGTCTTTCATATATGATTGGTACTCCCCCTTGAGACAACAAGCATGAGTGTGTTAATATGGATAGGACATAGGCTATTTTTGGATCGTTTGTGCTTTTCTTGGCCTACCCTTACATCATGATTTCCCTAGGGTCCCCTTTTGTACTTACAGCTTTTTCTTTCGTGCAGCCACTAAATACTCTCCTTTACATCCCACATATATATGTTTATCCTTCTTACCCTTCACCGGGGCATGTTTACTTGTGGCTCGGCCCAGATATTGACTATTGCCTTTGCCCGTGTTACGTCTCAAAGATTGACTTAAAAGTGCTTCATCCCCATTTTGTTACAAAGTGTTCCAACATTGGGGATAATGTTGCGTTCTAAGTTTGGGGGTGGTGAGGTAACCTCTTGAGGGTGAAGTTGTGCAAAATGTGGGTTATTTACGCATATATATAAAAAAAGGAAAAAAAGAAAAAGGAAAAAGAAAGAAGTAAAGAAAAAAAAGATTAAAAAAATGGCGCTAGAAGGAGGAAACAAGGAAGAAAAGGGTCACCCATCTGTAGGAAGCAAGAAAGGCATTTATAAGGCGAGTCTTAAACCAAGAATGTGTAAAGGTGCCCGGGTGTTTTGAGCTACATTATCCCAAACAATCCTACCGTCACCCAAGCCCAACGTTATAAGCTTTAAAGACCTCGATCCAATATTGATGTTCAATCATGTTAGTGGAGAGGGGGTTGACTAAATTGAATTTGTGGAGACATTTGTGTACTTGATAATCAAAATATAGTCAAATTAAGGAGAACCAAGTTATGAGAATATTCATGTAGTTGCTAATGTGTTTTATACCTGTTGATGTCTGTAGTGCAACGACCTTGCAATATGAGGCTATTAACTAGACTTGCAACGAGAATGATTGAAGGATTCATCTTCATTGAAAAAAATTGTGACTGAAAGCAATATCCTTAGTTGATTAGGCCATCATCTCAGCTGTCATCGAAGCATTATGAACATCGCTTCTCTGTTTGGTGTGTGTTTTTGTGTTGTAGTGTGGCAGAGCATCACTCGAGGACGAGTAATGAGCTAAGTTTGGGGGTGTGATAACTCTTGTAAAAGAGTTATTTTATGACCTTTTAGATTTAAATAACCTTGAGTGTTATGTGTTCTGTTCGTATGTTTGTTGATGTTTTATATGTTTATGTTATGTTTTCGTGTGTGTGTGTGTCAGGATTGAGTCAAGTGCTTTTAAGGGGTATTGTGTACATTTTATGCATTATTTAATCATTCTATGGTATGTAGCGAGAAAGAGGAAAACAGACGATCTTGGAGTTCTCACGGGCGAAGTCGAGCTCGTGGCAAGTCGAACTCGTGGCGAAGTCAAACTCGTGAGCTAAGTCGAGCTCGTGGTGAAGTTCTGCTGGAGTTCTCGCGTGGCAAGTGGAGCTCGTGAGCGAAGTGGAGCTCGTCGACATGGAAGGAAGTGGACGAGCTCGTGCTTGTGGACTAGCTCGTACTATTGGACGAGCAACGACCGATGGACGAGCTCGTGCTTGTAGACGAGCTCGAGAAGAATGCGAAATGAAAAGGAAGAACTCCAGGGACTACATTGCGAAGCGGAGGAGATTAGCAGACCACAACCACGTGGCGGTGGCCACGGCGGCATAAAGGAGACGGCGACTTGTTCTCTGTCGAGCCAATGCGAAAAAGGAATAAAAATCGAGAGAATGAAGAAATGGCGGTGCGATCAAGCACCCCTAAAAACAACCAGAGGCTGTTATAAGAAAGGGACGCTCATTTTCTTGGAGGAATCATCTTTGGGCAGAGCGGAAAGGAGAGCAAAAGAGCTATCTCTTGGAGAGGAAGCCATCGGAAGAGGCGACGATCCAAGAACGAGCATGCAATTCCGCGACTGATTTCTGTTTTCTTCTTCTCGATTTCTTCTTAGTTTGTTATGGCATTTGTTTTTCTGAATATTGTTGAACAGCTCGTTATGAGCTAAACCTTTAAGGCTTGATCTCTTGATGAACCCCATGCTCTTAGGATGAACTCATTTCTACACATATTTCGCTTAATCGCTATTGCTCTTTTGGGATTTATTTATCTTGCTTGTGCTTGATCACCATTGGTGAGATTTTAGCTCTATATTTCTTTGGAAGTTCTTGTAGAGTGGAAAACAAGAGAGGACGTAAGAACATGATTTGAATATTATGTGTGTGAATAGCATAGGAATATGTGTTTACCTTGCATGGCAAATGTGAATGGATCGGTAAAGACATTCTAAGAGTAGTTTCGATATAGGAATATATTGATTGGCTCCATAGAATATAATCTTAGATTTGGAAAAATACTAAGAATCGAAGAAGTTCATGTCATAGCGATGATGCGACAATAAAGCTGTAGCATTATTAGTACAGAGCATGGGTGGAATCGAGAGGTCAAGTCTGTTTCTCTTTCTTGCTATCAGTTGTTTTTCCCGTTGCCTTGTGTGTTGGTATTCTATCTTGCTTTGCCGTAGCGTTATCTTAGCATAGGTTCTTAGTTGTGCTTCTTTTTCAAGAACTACCACCTGTTGAAGTTTCCTTTATTGTTTTCTCTTATTAAACAAAGTTGTTGTCAACGTGACTTATATCGCGATCTCTGTGGATTCGATCTCGGAATACTTCCGAGTATTACTTGTTGATTACGTGCACTTGCGTGCCTTATATTGTGTTACATCACAACACTCCAACACCTAGTGTGCGTGCTCCCCAATCCCATTGACCAACATGCATTTCTATGTTTTGTTATATGTACGAATATGTTTTATTATTTATATTTCATGGCGTACATCCGTGTTTATGTTTTGTTAGATGTATGAGTGTGTTTTGACATATGCATGTTTGTATTTAATTTGTGGCCAAAATTCATGTTTATATTTTATTATATGTATAAATATTTTTTGTTATATGCATAAGTATATTTTCCGACAGTAAAACTCTCTCATCCGTCCCTTCTCCGCCGGGCCTCGCCTTCTTCTTCTCTCCGATTACCTGTGAATTTCGTCATAAACCACTAGCCACACTCTCTCTCGATCCCTCAATCTTCTCTTTTTTCTTCAAAATCCATCAATTTTGTTCTCAAACTTTTCTTCTTCTTCTTTTTTTTCCTCTCAAAATCTATTGTTTGTTGCTATTTGCGTGCGCCGTCCCTGCTGTCTCCCGATGCCGCTTCCATCCGCTGCCAACGTTGTAAAAAAAATGAAAAAGAAGAAAAAGATCAAAGAAGATGAGAAGAAGATATAGGTTCCTTTGCTCTCTTTTTCCATTTTGCCCCTTATGGAAAAAAAACTACCACGTGTCAAATTATGGTACGTCCATATGTTCAAATATATGGTCTAAATTGAATATTACATATTATCTAAAGATCGAATACTATGCAAGCTCAACCATATATATATATATATATACCTACCAATTAGAGCCAATTAAGGCAAAATATGCCCTACCAGGTACCCGGGTTTAATGGTTTGAGCTTAACAATTAAAGGCAGAAAAATCGGGCCTAAAAGCCCGTCCAAAAAATCCTGAATACTGGGCCGAGCCAAAAAAAGCCCGGATTTCAAAGCTAAAAGTCGTCCGATATTCTATTAAATTTACATATTTATAACATTATTTAATATACATATATAATTTTTTAATAATACTAATTATATTTTATATAATTATTTATTTTTATAATAAAATTTTCTTACTAATTCACATACTGGTCAGGAAAATAATTTTTTTTTAATTGCAACACATCAAAATTTTGAAAAAAATAATAACCTCATAAATCATTCAAAAATAATTTCTAAGAAAAATGATCTCCAAATATATAGGTTGATGATTAATGACCTTATAATATGTAAAAACTATTTTGAATCCTTGATCTTAAATATATCCTGTATAATTTATTTATTTTTTCTATTATTTTAGGCGTATAAGTGAGATTGAAGTTTGATAATATCATTTATCTTTGATTTGTAATTACTAATTTTTTCTCCTTAAATTAAATAATTAAAATTATACAGCATTACAACATCATCGTATGAATATATAAATAGGTCAAGATGTACAAAAAACATTATCATAAGAATAAGTAAGCTCTTCTTATCATTGATTCTTTATTTAAGTTAAGGAGTTATGAGATTTTAATTATGTATTTTATTTATTTATTTATTTGAAATTTAAAATATTAATTTTATATATTAAAAAATTAGAAAATAATCTCAAAAAAGTCTGTCCGCCCAAAAGCTCGCCCGGGGTTGGTTTGGGATTCATATTTTTAGGTCCGAAAAATTTTGGGAGAGACCGACCTAGCCCGACCCAAAAAAATATAAAAATCCGACGAACCCGAGGCCTGTCCGATTGGCCCGCTACTTTGCCAGCTTTATTACCAATACCATCTATATAACTGTACACGTTGGGGGTGGGGGTGCTATGGTATGCAGTAAAGAGTTTATGTCAGCTGATGTCATGGGCGGTCTTACCCTCAAATATCATATATAATTTCTCTCTCTCTACATAGTATATATTTATTGGTTATTTACAATAATTACCCCTCTCTCTCTCTCTATATATATATATATATGTTTTTTTTTAAAGCCTCTCTTAATATAGAACAATAAATCATGCAATTGGACCACAGCAATTGATTGAGGGGAAATATATACAGACGCGCGAGGCCTTCTTTGGACTCTGCTCTCATGATGGCCCAATACAATTTATAAAGACTGCCAACATGTGGAGAGAGAGAGCGCGCATGGTAGCTATCATTTCTTTGTACAGACAACTTTCTTCGTTCAAAACCTTGGGACTGAAGGGAGGGGAGAGAGCTTCATCATAGCATATATACTGTAACCATAAATTTTATAGTTTAGAGAGAGAAAGAGATGATTATAGTAGTATTTGTGTTCATCGTGTAAAAATCTCAGAAACTTTGATTGGGAAGAAAAAATCAAGAAGAGAGAGAGAGAGGGTGTGATATATATGATATAAGGGTTTAATGATTCATTAGTTGTTTGATTCCTTTTCAAGGCTGCTTTATGATGAGACATTGAAAGAGTAAAGAGAGTAGTTTCAAAAAAGGTGCTAAAAGCAAAGGTTGAGGAGAGGTACATGGCTGTCACCTGAGCAACTGGAGAGAGAGAGAGAGAGAGCTTTGCTTTGTTAGCTAAAAATATTTTATTAAAATCATTAATCTAGGATTTTCAAGTGTTTTAAACAAAATTATCACCTCATTATGGAGTCTACAAACAGCCATCATCACCTCCAAGATCAACTCGTTGGCTCTTCTGCTCCTTCTTTACCTAACTATGGCGTAGGTTTCACTACTACTCCTACTTCCTACTTGTAAGCCCTCTCTCTCTCGCTCTCGATAAAAAATATCCGTGAAGATTTGCCTAATTATGACCTAGCTAGGGTTTCTAGATTCCTTTGCTTATTTATTTTCATTTTCCCAGGAACTCTAATTGCTTGTGCTCGAGCACTGAAACAAAGCAGCAAGAGAATTCATCGGTTTCTTCGCATTCACACACATCCATGGCTCCAAATATCGGCTTCAGCAATTGGGGTAACCATCATTCCGATCAAGAGCTGCAGCATTATTCGAGGATTAAGGAAGAGCTCGCCGACCATTACTTCCGGAAATACTCGGAGATGCTAAGCAGCAGCGAAGAACTAAACCTCATTAGAAACGAGCAGCAGCAGAATACCGATCTGCAACAAAACGACGTCACAACCAAGTTCCTGCTCAAGTCTTTGTCGTCGTACGGGAAGATTAATGCCCAGGATTTGTACTCGAACAACACGAGGCAGATCTTTTCGGAATATTCGAGTTTAAATCCTGCCGCCACCGCCACGCCGGGATCTTTGGATATGAATTTGGAGGCTTTGGATCTCGTAGCTTCTTCCAGATTTACGGGGAATTTTCTAGCGTCTTCGCACAGTCTAAATGGGATTTTGAGAGATGAGGTTTCAAATTATGGTTTGGATCAGATGGACCAATCACACCAGATCCCATTTTATGGCTGTGATAAGGTTCGTTTATTTTTTTTTCCTAAATTCTTCTTCCTCTTCTTCTTCTTTGTTTTTTTCGCTTCTTGAGCTGAATGATTTCCATTTTCATTTTCGATTTAATGAGAGGTATAATATGGTGCATAAATCTTCGTTTATTGCATGTGTTTTATATAAGTTACGAGCTAACTAGTGAGCAATATTATTTGCATCTATACTCATAAAGATCCAGTTTATAAAAGTAGATAGAATCAATCATGAGTTTGAAATATTGGAAATAATACTGTTTTTCAGGGAAAATTAAGAAGCATAAAGAAAAGAAAAAAAGAAAAACAAGAAAGAAAGAAGTATAGCTAGCTAGGATGAACAAATTGATTTGATGATTTTATTAATACTTTGTAACTAAGAAATAGGAAAGTAAGGGTCTTTCTTATTCTTTTTTAGCTGCTTTTAAACTGTTTTTTCTTTTTTATCCTTTGTGTGATATTATTAGTTGTCTTTTACTTTCCTTTATATGAAAGAGGTCTTCTCTTTTCTCCATTCAAAGGCATACTTCAGCTTTTAGCATTATATATCTTCACCTTTAGAATTTTGTTTTCAGAAAATTGAATCTTTTCAGTTGCATATTGACAAGAGGGCCATGCATTATAATTATTTTGTTGAACAACTTTACTCTTTTTTGAATTTTGGAAGGTGTCATCAGCCTCAAGCAATGCAGTTACAGAAGCAAAACGAAACAGCAACAAAATGGAATCAAAGTCGCAAATTCAAAAAGCGCCTAAAAAATTGCGGTTAGAAGCACGATCTTCTTGCCCGCCCTTTAAGGTATAGTATTAATTTAGAAATTGAATCTTGACTATTCAATTACGTAGAGGTGGAAAATATATATAATTAAGTTACTAGGCTTGTGATTACGTTTGATGTAACATTATTCATGCAAAATGTTTAGAAAATTCTTTTGTCTTCGTAAAGATCATCCTTGTGTAATCTTATTCTGATTAATTGATAATTCAGGTGAGAAAAGAGAAATTGGGAGATAGAATTGCAGCACTTCAACAGTTGGTAGCACCTTTTGGCAAGGTAATATAATATTAGAATTCAAGAACATAATTTTTTACATTGATTTTATTATCATCTAGCTGGTAAGAATTAACTCCAATTTGACAACTACGCCAAAATTTGGAAGAAAAAAAAATTCATTTATGGCATTGTACAAAACCAGTATACGTACCTTGAATGATCAATAATTAGGGTTTCTTAAATATTACACAGACATATATATGATTATCATCATTTATTACACACAAGCCCACGCTTACACTGTACATTGTCATATGCATGTGACATTACACCAATTGAGAAACAATATTTTCTGCATAAAAGCTGAGGTGAAATTTGGGTTTTAAAAAATTCTAGTATATAATAATTAAAGAAGAAAACAGTTAAAGAAATGAGCAGCGATAGTTTCATGCTTAGAATCTCAATAAAAGAGGTCATATTCTCTTGACTGCATAGTTAAATAGCTTTTCATTTTATTAATTCTTTGTATAATATATATATATATATATATATATATAGGGGTTGGATCCAGTGAGAACTCATCCTTTTTGAGAACTTGAGAACCATGCATAAGACGTTGAATATAATGCACAAAACAGTATAAAGTTGTGCATAACGAAAACTTTCTAAAATTGTTGCACAACAAAATAATTTTAGAAAGTTTTCGTTATGCATAACTTTATACCGTTTTGTGCATCATCTTCAACGTCTTATGCATGGTTCGCAGAGTTCGCAAAAAAGATGTGGTTCTCATTTGATCCACTCCCTATATATATATATATATATATATATATATATATATATAGGGTTGGGTTCCGTAGTACCGGTCCCGAGATAGTATGTAGTACTCAATCTAGACCACACATTTTGAACACGTGGACGCACTGAAAATTTGACACGTGGCAACCCATTTTTCGCTCGGGGCAAAATGGGAACGCACCCATGGGCGCCGGTGCCCGTCCGGCTACTGGATAGGGAGTCCGGGGCGTTGGGGTCTCCGCGTATTGAGTTTGGGTCGATGCACAACAAAACACGATAATGCATACGAATAACATGACAATGCATTTAAATGAACACAAATCGCATCGCGCCAACCGGCGCTGGTGCGAGTAAGCGGGCATCGGGTGGGCTCAAACGGTGGTAAGGCGCTGGTGCACGCCAGCGTTGGGTAGAGACGTTGGGTTGGAAGAGCCACAACAAAACACAAAAAATGTATATGAAATAACATAACACTGCATTTACTTGAACATAAAAATGCATCGCGTCCAACCGGCGCTAGGTGAGAGCAAGCGAGCGCTGGAGTGTGTTTTCGCGCGAGAACGAACGCACATTGGGCGCGCCGAGCACGCGGGCGCGCCCGCGCACGCTGGGCGCGAGCTCTAATCACATGCATTATTCTCTTTGACTGCATGCATTTTTGTTCATTTCAATGCATTATCCTGTTCAACTAAATGCATTGTTTGTTTTCGCAATCACATAACAAATCAAATTACTAATCTACCCTTAATAAAGCGAAAATTAGCGAAATTAAGCTTAAAAAGTCCGAAAAAATCTGAACCATAGGATCTATTAGATGAGTGGATGAGATTGAGTACTACATACTATCTGGGGTTTGGGTACTATATGATCTATCCTCTATATATATATATAGGGGTTGAATCCACTGAGAACTCATCTTTTTGAGAACTTGAGAACCTTGCCTAAGACATTGAAGATAATGCACAAAACAGTATAAAGTTGTGCATAACGAAAACTTTCTAAAATTGTTGCACAACAAAATAATTTTAGAAAGTTTTCGTTATGCATAAATTTATACCGTTTTGTGCATCATCTTCAACGTCTTATGCACGGTTCGCAGAATTCGCAAAAAAGATGTGATTCTTATTTGATCCACTCCATATATATATATATATATATATCCTGAAAGAATAATAGTTACTAATGCTGGAACTATTTGGAGAATATAGCAGACAGACACAGCATCGGTACTAATGGAGGCCATTGGATACATCAAATTCCTACAGACCCAAGTAGAGGTACTACTGACACATATTCAAATATCATTCTTCTTGGTACTTGTTCCTTTATGTATTTAATATTTGCACATTTATGTATAAACTACTTTAAGTGAAGATAACATATTCCCTTCAGCTATCCAAATTAATTGAATAAAATGGTGAAATGATGTAATGCAACAAAAGAAATAATGTTTTGCTGGTTTTGGGCTTGGGAACAAGCTGAAACTTGTACAAAATCAAAGTACGTATATAATATTTGTATATGAGAAAAGGTCGAGATATCGTTATGTAAGAGTTGAGAGTGTAACTACTGGAAGACATCATATATGTATATATGTATATAGGATAGGGTTAAAGTGAGAACCATTTTATCGTGAGAATATGAGAATAAAAAAATAATAAATTTAATGTGAAAGTTGATGCATTCGCTGGAAAAGTTACTGAATCCAAAAAAATAAAATTTTCGCTTCTCATGGGATTCGAACCGTGGGTGGAAATTCTGAATTTTGTTTCAGTAACTTTCACAGTTGATGCATTAACTTTCATAGCGAATTCATTTTGTTCTTAACAAATTTTCATGATTCTTAGTTCTCACGTTAAAATGGTTCTTATTTGAACATCACTCTATGTATATAACATAAATTAGTTGTATTAAATGTATATATATGGTTTTTATAGCTTTCCATAAAATATAGATTGTTAATTATGTATAAACATTTCGCACATTGGAATCGGGCTTTTGACTATGTATTTGCGATCCATATTAGATGCATTATGCATGCATATCAACTTCAAATACGTATACTTATGTAGGATACTATCATATATGCTTTAGTACATATCAATGCATGTAATAAGATATGCACCAAAGAATAAAGATTATGTTGTAATTCTTCTTAGTTTACATTATCTTTCACAATAGTACGTGATGAAAGTAACGTGGTCTTTGAAAATAAGAAATCACTAGGTTTCTCTAAACCCAACTCCTCTGTTACATTTTTGAATTATATTTTACATTTATTCGTACACTTAACACCATGTCCATATATGAAGGCATTGGATAGAGTGAATATGATATGTAACTTTAATGTAACTTCTTTTTCTCCGTGTAGACTTTAAGCGTTCCTTATATGAAGGCGTCACGGAACAAGACCAATAGAGTAACGAAAGGGGTAAGATGATTACAATTTTATTACTTCTTGGCCTTTAAGAAAACTAGCAATTATCACAAAGCAGTGTTTTGAAAACTAAATCGGAATGACTGGTTGGATCGGTTTAACACGAATCGGTCAGTCAACGGTCCAATTTATAATTATTTCGAAATTTATAAAACCAATGTGAACCAATGACAATCGGTCAAACTCGATGACCCATCAACCAAACCGATTAATTCAATAATTTAAATAGTTATAAATGTGAGCAAAATGATGTTAATGAGAATCTAACCTGTGACCATTAGGTTAATTCACTAACACAACAATACTCCACCAATTTGAAACTTTTGATTATAATTATTTGATTAATTAATTTACTTACAATAACAATATTGATATAAATATTAAATAACTATTATATTTCATTCATCTGCAATTAATATTGTAAATTTATTATTATTAAATTAATATTGCTATAAAATTGACATTCATATAAATAGTGATTATATTATGTAAAAGAAGATTGTAGGAATTGAATTAATTGAGTGTAATTGTTCTTTGTTATATAATTTTTTTCCTGTAAATATATACTGATGAATAAATATGATAAATAATACTATTTAATTTTAGTTGATATAATGTATCAAAAATTTAAAAATTGATATAAATTGCTATACTAATAGTTTATTCTAAATATTAATATGATTTTATGTAAACACACCATTCATATAAAAATCATTATATTTAGTGGTCATCCGCTTTCTTCAAAACGGTTCGATTGATCGAACCAGTGATCCAGTAACCCAGTTAAATGATTGGTTCATTATCCGATTCGGTTTTAAAAACATTGTCACAAAGTACTTTATATTTGTGCTACCCTCGAGTTCGAGTAAATCGAGTCGTTTTAAAAACATTGTCACAAAGTACTTTATATTTGTGCTACCCTCGAGTTCAGAGTAAATCGAGAGATACGATGAATTAAAAGCAAACTTTTATATTCCTTTTCTTTGAAACTAGCTCGTAGGGAAAAGTAACAAAATCTAAAATAGTATGCTATAATCATCTATAATATTATGCTTTGAATTTTATATAACAATTTAATTATTATCTCGTGCATATTTACAGGGTCGAATTGAGATTGAAAATGAAGAGGCAAAGGGTGACCTGAGAAGTCGAGGATTGTGTTTAGTCCCATTGTCGTGCTTGTCTTTCATAACTGGCGGCGGCGGCGCAGCCGTTTGACCCCTGTCACACTTTGGTGGCGCCACCTAGTGAATTGAATGTCTAGACGAAGTCTTCAATTTGTATGATTTTGATGACTAAATTTAACTTAGCTTTGAGAGTATCTTCATGCTTAATTTGATATAATGGAGCAAACTTGGTCATCCTATAAATTGAGAAAAATGAAAAGATTTTGGGATGGACCAAGTTTGATCCATTAGTAGTCAAGTGTGATTTCCTAGTTTAAGTTACATTATTTGTATAATAAGCTAATTCGATGATTATGTTTTCTCCGTTTTATGTTATTTCGTACGTTTTGACCAAAAAAAAAATAAGCTAATTCGATGATTATGTTTTAGTATGATTTAATTTCATAAACCCTTATAAACTCAAAACATAAAAATTGTAGATATTCAAGTCGATTGCAAGTTATACTTTTATTCCATGAGAATCTACATCCTTTTAGTCCTATGTTTTGCAATTTTAGGGCACAAAAAGTTTTCCTTCTATTTTCTCTCTTTTTTTTTATTACAAATGATGCCATGGTAATACAGTAGGTGGAAAACAAATGTCGAAAGACTATAACCCCGTACAACAAACTTTTAAAGTAATTACACTACAAGAAGTGTAAAATTATGTGTTAATAGTTTAGCAACACATAATTTGTTACGCATAATTATGTGTGCGCTTAACGAACACATAATTACACTACAACAAAATGTTCCAATTGTGACATGATTTTTAAAGAATTGTGACACTTATAGATGTCATTAAATAAATTTGTGACATCTTATGAATGGATAACTATTATGTATGTCACAAAAAAAAGTATGTCACAAAATTTAGTGACATGTAATGTGTAGCTATTTTTGTGGCATATGAAAGTGTAGTTATTTTTATGGCATGTGAAGATGTAGCTATTTTTTGTGACAGAAAGTGTAACTATATTTTGTAACATATCAAAATATAACTAATTTTTTTACATGTAAAATAGTAACTATTTTTTAAGTGAATTTGTCCGGCCAATTTTTGAAGAGGGTAATCGATTTCAACCAAAACTCAACTAGAAACAATGCTACGGAGAAACTAAAATATCAATTTTATTAAACCCACTACAATAACAATTATATTTAATATTTGTTGTTCCAACAAAAATATTATATTGGAATTAACCTCCATAACTTTTATTAGTTTCTTTACAAATACTACTCGAATACTCTTATTTTCAATGAAAACGGTTTGGATTTCAATTTTCAGCTTTGTTTTGATATCCTATATAGTCAGACTCATTGCACCATCATGAGCTTTCAATCTCAAACTCAAATCCAAGGTGCCTTCATTCGGATCTTGCCGTTCTTCACGATTGTTCTCTAAATATATACAAGGAAAATCAATAGTATATATCGGATCATACATGTATTAGACATCAAAATAACAAAATAGTAGAAACTAAAGTATTTCAAATGCACAAATGAAAACATTAAAGATTGTTCAATCTCGTGAAAAGCCACATGCAATCGTAGAGTCTTATAACTATTTTCAGTAGGATTTTCAATATTGATAGGTAATGGGAAATTCAAATTTAAATCATGTAAAGTGAGTCAAGAATTACCTTAAGCTTGTTCAGTATGAAAGATTAATTTCGATGATGGCCTGCTTGGATTCAATGTCAATGTGATACGATCCAATCAGTGAATTTCGATTCGCAACCAGGATAAAAATCTACATGATCGACAAATTACCTCCTTTATTCAAGAAGAGGTTGATTTGAAAATTACAAATCCAAGGGAAAACAAAGGAAGAAGATGTAAGGGCGGTGGTATTATACATACAACATTAATATATAACCAAAACACTGTAAAATAGATCACGGTAATTTTCAACATATTTTTTTTTAATTTTTATAGCAAATTACATCTTACGAAAATTGAAAATTGAAATAAACAAAGAAATAATAAAGGATTACCATAAGGTTCTGAAAACTAGGAAGATTGATCCAATACATACGGCTGCTTTGACTTCGATCTGAAGAGTAGGAAAGAAGAATATGATATTTCGAGGCAGCCACTAGGACGATCGCTCATATCCTTATTATCTTTCAAGCATGTTTGTTCAACAGTACATAGTTAAATGACCTGAGTGTGGAAGAAGATAAAGATCACACAGAAATAAGTTAGCCCATAATCAAAAGAAATGGGGGAGCATAATTCAGTAGAGTAATAACATATTATTAGCTAGTGTTGTTGTTTCATTCTCATGTGTAGTTTCTTGACGTAAGATGATCATTTGAGTAAGATTGAATCTGAAGTAACATCTAGTTAAAGTCTTTTAGAATTTTTATTCCAGTATATAGAGAGTGCAATTTTCATAAGTGCAGCTGCTCATAATCCTAGATTGCACCACTGAGGACTGTCCCAGACCTATATTACCATCATTAGCAAAGAATCTATAATGAAAACTCAGTATCAATCACACCTATCTCTATGCTTATCTTGTTAAGAATTTAGAAACATCAACCATTTCTCAATTCATAGAACTAATAAATGCATATGGTAGTCAGAACCAAGTGTAAAATCAGCTCATTAACGATAGCAATTATAACTCCTGTAATTAGATATCTAAAGAATTCTTATGTTTCACCCCACACTATTGTCTTGAAAATGAGCAATCACGTATAATAGTTATTCTATGACCAACAAATTTTATGTATGTATTATTTTCTCTTTAATGCTACAGCTACAAGTTAATGTGCTTGTTTATGTATGTATTATTTCATCTTTCTTGAAAACTTCGCGATGATTGTTGTTGTACCATGATGAAGTGAATGCAGTTTAAATCAACCGAAAAACAAAGAGATCAAGGAATTGAAGCTAAGAAACATGGCGAAACAATTCGCCTCGATACCATATCGGAAGAGCAGAGAAATATCTGGAGAGATCATTTGAATAAGAAATTATATTGAGAACATAATGAAGAAGTAGTTCACACTTTACACGAGTTAGTATTTAAACTAGCTAGAAAAAGCAGTATTTCCGTTTCGGTTGTGATACATGATTGTTTGAACTAAAGGATTTCATCCGATATAACAGAAAATGTAGTAATAGTTTGGAATTGCAGATTCAAAAACTGATGAAGAAAATCAAGATAGATAACAAGCAGCACACTTACTATAGATATCAAACTTGAGATATGGAACCAGAGCTAATTACTTCCCACCCTCTCGTCTTCGTGTGCCTTCTGTATCTTTACATTTTTGAGGAAGGGGCATCACTCTATATCAGGGAAGGTGAAGACATAAACTTAACCAAAGTTTGAGATTTGTGTTCCAAAGAGCTTTTCAAGAATTTGGACTCTGCATCAAGGTCTTTGGTGCAGGTCTCCGCTTTCAAGTGTTGTACCTACGAAGAAGCATAAGAGTTGTATATTATTGTTTAGATAAAAGGTTTCAGCAGCAGCATTGTAACTTCACGCTTGCTTTTTAAAAAAGACTTCATTTTTCAAGTGAACTGAGGCACCCCGCAATAGACTTCTTAGCACAATAAGATACTTTTTCCTGTAGAAGATGTTGCCGCGGCACCCGGCTCTGCCTTCGGTAATAAATCAAGAGCCTTGAATCCAGAAGACTTCCCAACAGCTAATCCAGAATCGTATAGAAACTCCAAACGCTCCTGGCCCCTACCGAAACATAATGCAATAAATTAACAATAATTTCATAAAAGTAATACTGAAACCCTAAGCCCCGATTAATTAGAAAACTCAAAGAATGTAAATCGGTGGAGGTGGAAAAGGAAAAGGTGGAAATTACGAGATAAGGCCGACTTGTTCTCGGTCATGGAATTCAGTAGCCAAGGCCCTCGTGGATCTCGCTATGGAGTTCCTCGGGCTTTCTCTGCTTTCGGCTTCGTGCGTTTTTCAATCTGTTCTAGGCTTAAAATACTAAAAGTTTAAGGCCTAGATGAGCAAATGAATATATCTGAGCTCTTAGGATTTATTGAATATAGATTCTCTTCTTCGAAATACGTTGTTAGTATATTATTGAGATATAAAGTTTGAACTCTTTGAATGCTTGAATGCTAAGTATTTTCGGTAACCTTCAAATGTTGGATTTCATGGGTATTTATAGGGGAGACTATGAAAATTATCGTTGGAGGGAGCACCAATCACATCCATTCCATTTGTCATTTGAATTCCACCTGTTTGAATTCTCGTACATCGCTTTCATGTTTGTAACATCGCACAACATAGCTCGCACTTCAAAAGTAACTCGCTTGTCAAGATCTTCTCTGAGACATGCTCTCACACGTTGAAAGTCAAACACCCCAAGGTTTAAATATTTATGTGTTTCTTCAGTAGGGTTGACTTCGTTTTTCTTCAGTACGAGCAGCACCATGTTTCTTCATGGAGTGGACTCGCCTCTTTTCATTATGACTCAGTCTTCGCAGACACTTACATTTGGAGATCAACAACTTCTTCTTCTCTTCTCGAAATGACACTTAGTCATTTTCTGACTTTTTCGTCTTTAGTGGCGTAGAGTCTTCAGTCTTCAATCATCAAACTTCACTCTTCGGTAGCATTGCATCCTTTAGTAGTGCTTCTCATTAGTTGAGTTGGTACTGAAACTTCTTTCAGTACGTCTGCCTTCAGTACTACTTTCGAACACCTTTAGTATTGTTTGTCCATATTGATAATTCTTTTGCTGAAACCTATAAACAAAAAAGGTTGGCTCTCTAGCATGTGAGCAGTATTATGTGACATCAACAGGGCAGTCATCAAGAGGTTTTGGAATCTAATCAAAACACTATGTTAAGATAAAAAAATTCCAACAATTTTCTCATTTTTGATGATGCCAAACCTATCTATTACACAGAAGACAGACCAGTAAACTACGACAACTAGTTTCAGCAGAAAAGTTTGGTTCCCGTTTACTGAGATCATCATTCTCTGCAAAACATAGGTCAGTTCAGTATAACAAGGTTTTAAAGCAAGTATAGAGCCTGAACAAATAGTCATTGCCGTCAAGGTGAACTGGATCAGTTTATATGTATATGTTCAGGTTGCTGAGATTACAAATACATCAGTTTTAGCTTTAGTGTCAACAAACCTATACATATCTATTACAACTTCAGATATTGATTAGTTCCTTCTCTTCCTTGACTTTTCACCATAAGTTTGTTATCCATACTTGGCAAAAATTGCCCAACAAAGCTTTTACTACAAGAAAACTCGCTTATAGTGACAATATGAGTGACAATCTTTTTATCACTACAAATATATCTACAAGTGATAAATATTTATCTTGTCACCGAAAATGTTATAGTGACAATTGTTATTGTTGTTAATAGTTTTGTCACTATATGTTAGTGATGATTGCATTTTGTCACTTAAAAATATATAGACATTAATTTGTATTGTCATAAAAGTATCTTGTAGTGACAATTTTTATTGTTTTTAGTACTTATTGTCACTATATGTTAGTGGATATCATATATTTTGTCACTATAAAATTATATATAGTAACAATCATTTCTCTCGCTACAAACAAATATTTTAGTGACAAATTTTACTGTTGTCGGTGATTGTTGTCACTATATGTTAGTGATAGAAGTATTTTTGTCACTAAAAATAGATATATAGTCACAATCATTTATCTTGTGACAAATACATATTGTAGTGGAAAATATTTTTATTAACGGTATTTGGTGTCACTATATGACAGTGAAAATTTTATTTATGTTATAAAATATGTATTATAGTGACGATCAATTGTTTCACATACAAATGAATATTATAGTGACAAATATTTTAGTTGTCGATGGTTATTGTCACTAAATGCCGTGATTCTTATAGTTATTGCTACTATAAAATATGTATAATGATAATCATTTCTCTCGCCACAAAAAAATATTATAGTGGCAAATATTATTATTTTCAGTATTTACTATCACTTTATGTTAGTGACAATCATAATTTTGTAATTGCGACTTTTATAATTTAAAACATATTAAAAATCCTAATTTTCTTACACAAAATATATATAATTAATTAATTAAATAAATCATAAAAAATAACTCAAAACAAAGCCAAAAAAAATTATAAATCACTCAAGCGAATTCTCATAACTGTGGAAAAAAACTCCTTATAGCTTGTTTAGTTGGCAAGACACTTTCTTTTCCATATTGACTAGGAAAATTTAAATTTTTTTAATATTCAAGAAAATAGTACATTTTTTTCCAATTTTGATTATTTAGTCTATAATAAATATTCTAATTGTTCGTCACAAGAAACTTACTAACTTTAATTAATTAAAGACAATAAATAGAATAAAAAATTATTCCAAATCCTAAATAAGATAGACATTTTATAATTTTACAAATGTAATGATTTTTCAATGTTTAAAATTCAAATACTCTCTTCATTTTTAATTTAAATTTAGAGTTGGATTTCAAAAATAAGTAAATCACTAAGCATACAATATACTACTTTACTTCATTATTTTATAAGGGACATATACTTTTCATAATTAATAAGATATGTCATTGATTTCTCCTAATTATGAATTCATCAGATTGGCTCACCGGATCCAACTGAAGAGTTGAAGCAGCTTGGTGAGCTTCAGCTTCTATTACAGCTCTATTAAAAAAATTCCCATGCATGGAAGCTAGATACGTCTTCTTCGTCGGTGCTAGGATATTGACTATGTTCTAATGCGCTCTATTGACGATATTTCTAATGAACACCTCGTATGGTATCCTTGGAGGTAGCTGCGGAAGGCATTAGTGACTGCTTCTTGGTCTTCAGGGAAGTCAATCCAATAGTAGTACCACTCCACGAAGTCATCATTCAGCTCATGTCATTCATCATTCACGTACCTAGGTACCCATTTATCCACATAACGCCTATCACCTAAATTAGATTTCCTGATAGCACTGTAGACTTCCTTCTTCGAAATTGCTGTTTAAAAGTACTTAAGCATTTAGCTTTGATTGCTTAGAGTATTTGTTTGCACAACGTTTCGGTTAACTTCAAATGTTGGATTCTACATGTTTTTATAGATATGACGATGAATAGTGTCATTGAAGGGAGAATCAATTAGATCCTTCTATTTTTCATTTGAATTCTTCCCATTGAGAATCCTCGTACGTCGCTATCAGAGGTCTACATCATCGTACTATAGTTCTGCAACTCTGAAAATATCTTCTGGCATGTCATGATCTTCTGTGGATACGCTAAGACACATGACAAGTCAAACAATAAAGGCTTAATTTCTTATGTGTTTATTCAGTTGAGTTGACTCTGTGTTTTATCAGCATTGAATTTAGGTCGGACTAGTTGAGATTGTTCCGTCTTTTATTAGCATGCTGGACTCCTGTCTGTTGTCAACCTTGGAAACCTGAGTCAGTATGATGCTTTTAGCTAGACGTAGATATATAGTCAGCTTTGACATTTCATCACCAACTTTGACTTGATATAGTCAGCTTAGACTATTGATAGACAGCTTTGCCTCTAGGACGCCAACTTTGACTCATGGTAGCCAACTTTGACTATCAATAGGTAGCTTTGACTACATGACACCAGCTTTGACTCCTGATAGCCAACTTTGACTCCAGGACGCTAGCTTTGATCTCCTAATAGCCAGCATTGACTTTCGTGGGGACAGTCGGTTACCTGATAAAATACTTATACATATTTTGACTCATTCATCTCTTTCAGCACTGAATCTCAGTATCCGATCTTCATTCTTCAGTTTTCTGACATCAGTTTTTAGTCTTTGACTTTACTCCAGTAGCTATGTCCATCCGTATCGCTATACTTCAGTTTTTCAAACATTAGTTGGCCTTTTGTAAGTCTTCAGTACACGATCCTTCAGTCAGTTTCTATCAGATATGCTGATATTATTACTTCTATCAGTATGATTGGCTTCACTACTCCTCGAACTCCTTCAGTCTTGGGCATGTTCAAGCTGGTAGTTCTACTGCTTATCCCTATAACAACAACGTCTAACTCCAAAACAAGTCAGTAGCATTAGTTACATCAGCAAGGAAATCACCAAAGGTTTTGAGATCTAATCAAAACACACAGCTAAGACAGATTAATTCCCAACAGCTTAGGAATTTTTCCAACAAGGATGGTAGAAACATCTATATGTAGCAAACAGTGAAGGGAAATCTGATTTTAACCCTCTCCCGAGGATCTATCTTGGATGTTTAATTCACCATACATTGATTATATTCCTAGCATGCGCCTATATAATTAATTGCAACACGTAGGGTTTTCTCGTGTTTACCTCAAATCTGCTCGGGGATGAACGGATGAACGGATCGAGACTCGTGCTTTGATCTTCCGGATCGTATCCCGGTTGCCCAATCTCCAACGTCGAGTGAGGACGATCTATGGAGAATGCTACGTAAAATCACCCTAATCTTCTAGAATTTTCAAAATATCTCCCAAGGTTCTCTTGGAATTCTCGAAAATATGAGGATGGATAATTAAGGATTAACCTTGATCTTATCTCTTACCTTATATTTATAATGCATTACCATAATCTCATTAGGAAAGGATCCATGCATATCCCATAAATATAATAATATCCTTATGGATAAAGAAGATCAAATCCTTGCCTTAGAGGATGAGGGCGCCGATTTCCATGTGGTTACGGGCCCTGATGGGCCACCAGGATCAAATGCAAGGAATAAAGATGGGCCTCAAATAAATTAATTATCTTTTGTTCAAAGACATAACATAAATTAATTTATAAACATTTATTCATGCCACTAGAGAATAAATGCCGACTTACCCCTTTATTACCGGGTGAGTCGGAAGCTTGACTTAGACATTACGAATCCTCGTATTTAAGATATCGCACGTCCATTAATTATTTAGAGCATTCTCGATCGCTTAAAATAATTAATATCTTTGATTCCTAAAGTAGTACCACTCAACCTTATTATTGTACTTGAGCTAACTCAACCCGCGGGGTTTAGTACAATAAACCTTTGAGCTCCTTAAGGGACGCCATCATCCTAAACGGATACGGTGACTGACTGTATAACTAGCATGACATACAAGCACCGCCACCACCCAAGATGCGGAGAATATTGGGTTAGAACATATAACCCCACCCATAATAAGTCAAAGTGATGGTCAAGAACTCATACTCACCTAATACCTTATCGAGGTTTAGATCATCGTAAGTCACCGAGATCTTGGTTCTTCACGACGGTCGATAGAAGAACTCATCTCACTGTGATCCATTAATCGTCGAGACGCATCAAAGATAGATAAGCAACCAAGTCAAGTCACTTATCTATACCGCAGACTATACCGACAACTCGTCCTCAAGTTGTCTCACCGTGATTCTTTTATATCTCATTAAGCTCGACCAATCATACGGACTTCGTGATCTTCTACACAATCGTATGATCTAACTTATATATGAGATAAGGGGACACGATATATGCAATCAAGTAATCAATTCGGATAGGAGATTGTGATAGTGGTAACAGAAACATTGTATAGAAGCTCAACCAAAATTGCTTTCAGTATACAAATCCAACAGAAAGGTGAAGAGCATCTAGTATGGAGCTCAAGATATCCATTTATGGACTTAAGCAAGCTCCCCGATCATGGAACTTGCATTTTGACGAGGTGGTAAAGACCTATGATTTTACCTAGTTGTCAAATGAGAGTTGTGTGTACCGTTTAGTATCAACGATTAAGTGGTATTTTTTGCACTTTACATAGATGTCATCCTTATACTTGGAAAAAATGTAAAGCTGTTATCAGACGTAAAGAGTTGCTTATCTGATCAGCTTTAGATGAAAGACTTAGAAGATACAATGTATATTCTTAGGATCAAGGTTTACCGAGATCATAAGAAGAAAATGTTGTTTATCTCAAGCGCCTTACATCGATATCGTGATTAATCGCTTTAGTATGCAAACCATTAAGAAGAGATTGCTACCCTTCGACATGACGCTCATTTATCTAAGGAGCGGTCTCCAAGACTACAAATGAGATAGAGTAAATAAGACACGCTCCTAACGCTCCACCATAGGAAGTATCATGTATGTGATGCTATGCACAACGCTCTATATCCATTATGCGGTAGGCACCGCAAGATGTTAATCTAACCTCGGATAAGCTCATTGACTACGGTAAAGCATATACTCAAGTACCCAAAAGGACTCGAGATTATAAGCTACTTTACTAGGCAAATAGTCTAATGTCTTTGGGTTATTCTCGACTTGGATTTCAAGCCAACCGTGAGGAGAAGAAGTCTACCTCGTGCTCAGATTTATCTTGGGAGGTGGAGTTGTATCTTAGCGGATTATAAAGCAGCGATCCACTGCAAACTCCACCATGGAGGTTGTTTAGTCCGAATCTGGTCGTATTTTCCTATGCTTTTGGATTTAAATTGTCGATCTTTAGTTTTACTTTTAGCATAATTTATTATGTTATTATGTTATAAAGATTGAATTCTAATTCTTGGTTTGATGTAGAAAATAGCTCATTATTTGGGCATTATTCGGACAAGAAATTCTACGGCGTGAAATTTGGTGCAGAGAGCCGACACTTTCAATGATTCTCATGAATAGTGTAGAAGGAATCAACGATTTTTTCCTTCGTAATAATTGAATATCATCTCGATAGGAGTTCATAGATGCAAACGGATCGCAATTCGGAGTTCGGACGAGAGAGAACAGAGTGAAACACCGGTCGCAGACGCGCGCGCGTGCACATCCGATCGCACACGCCCAAGCGCTGCTTCACGCGGGCGCCGAGCTCTCCAGCGGCGCTCAACATCATCCTCAAGCCCAGCGCCTCCTCAAGCCCGCCGCCTCCTCAAGCCCGCCGCCTCCTCGTGGCTCACCTGTCCCTCCCCGCAGCGCTGCCCCAGCCCGCCTCATCCGCGTCCGACGCTGCGCGCGTCTGGAAATTCCTCTAGAAACTCATCGCGTCCGGCGTCGCGATCGCGTCCGCACCGCGCAAGTCATCCAGATACTTGACGCGTCCGCACCGTGTCGCATCCGCTACTGGTACGGAATTTTCACGCTTATAAATACAGATTACACAAAACCCTAGCCACCTTATTATTCATTTTTCGCTTTTTCTTTCGTTTTGAGCGCCTCCTCAAGAGACGATTTTCTTGCTTCAAATTTTCTAAGTATTTCTTTGGATTGAGATTGAAGATTATTGTAAGATTATTATTATTGATTTTATTTCTAAGATTTCAATTTCAATTCCATCGCTCGCTTCTATTCGTAAGATTTCTTTATCGCTTTTTTCGTGTTCTCGTATTTATTTGATGTTAAATTCTATGCTTTGGTGATGTTTAATATTGGTGTTTGCTTAATTATTCTTATCTTCTATTTAATCTATTCGATTCATGCCTAGGGTTTATCATGTCGATTCTATGTTCTTCAATCTAGGTTTAATTCTTGTCTAGGTAATTTATCCGCTTTGTCAATTTCCGCCTACTTAATTCGCCTTTCTTTTCTTTAATAATTTCTCGCCTAGGTAATCTATTATTTTAAGGTGACGATCAAACAACCCTTTGTGATTAGAGTGTTTAGGAATTTAATTGTTTTAGTGTGGTAACTTAGTAACGCCCTGTTAAGTTTTTCTTGAGAGACGATTCGGATTAACTTGCTCGCTAGGACGACCTCGTTAGATTGCGAGGGACTTTATTAGTGATCTTTTCAGTCCAAACAAATTTTGGCGCCGTTGCCGGGGAAAACTTTAGGTGTTTTCTAATGTTGCCTGTTTTTTCGTTTTTATTCTTCTCCTTGCCTTCCTTTTTTTTACATTGTTGTTTTCTCCTCCCAAGCGTGTGATCCTGTTTTTGTAGTTGGCCCTCATAATGCAGGTTACCAAGAATGCGAATATGGGCAAACATGCCGTGGGGAGGAAAGGTCGTCGTATTGGGCAACTTCTTCTTATGAAGAAGGAGCCCAGTTCAACTATTCTGAGGGATATCCGTCAAGCTATGGGCATCAAGCCTATGATCCCTACCATGAGCATCAAGCCTACAATCCATACTGGGACCAACCACCTCCACCGCAGTATGAGGATCAAGCCTACAATCCCTACTGGGAGCAACCACCTCCGCCAAAGATCGCACTCCATAACAAACCCCTCCACCTCAGTATTCATACCCACAACAACCACCTCCACCTCAGTATTCATACCCGCAGCAGCCGCCTCCACCTCAGTATTCATACCCACAACAACCACCTCCACCTCAGTATCCATATCCACAGCAGCTGCCTCTATCTCCGCCGCAACAGTACCCACAGCACCGCCTCCACCTCATAAACCAGCTTTGGAGGATGTGTTCGCCTAAAGAAGGAAGCTGTCCACTCAAAGAATGGATGCTCAAAACTCCACACTTGAGCGTTTAGAGACGAAAATGGGACAGCTTAATAGCATGCTTAAGGAGCTATTGCAGCAACTTGCAGAGAGTGAACTTCTAATTGTTGAGAATAGGGTGGGAGAGACACCAGACGAGCCGCTGCTGCCACAGGAGGTGGAAAACAAGAAAGTGACTGAAGTCATACCTTTCCCACACCAACCCGATCAAGCTCAGACGGTCATTATTCTTGAAAGTGACCCAATTGTTGAGAATGGGGTGGGAGAGACACCAGATGAGCCGCTGCAGCCAGAGGAGGTGGAAAATGAGAAAGAGTGGGCACATGAAGTTGATAGCATGCCAAATCCCACTGTGGAAGTGAAAGAACTACCCAAACACTTGGAGGAGGATGAAGAGAGGACAAAGGTTGAGGTAGCATCCATAATTTGTCAACATCCTAATTCACCAAAGTATTGTGCTTTGGGAGTTGAAATTGTCTATTTTTCTTTGGAGAATAGGATGTTCGATTTGAGCTTAAATAATTTATTATTTGCTTCCTTAACTGTCCTTTGTGCTTATATGGTTACTACTGATTCTCTGGCTGAGATGGTATTCCTGCAGGTAAAGGACTATGGATAGTCCGTTGTTGACTGGATTACGTCGGGCTCACGACGTTAAACTGAGTACTACGTGGGAGTTTACCTAGGGTTTTTTCTGTTCTTTTTCTTTCTTTCTCTTTTGTTTTTTTTTCGTTGTTCCTTTGATTTCTTTTATGTTTTGTTCTTATTTTCTTTTGGGTTTTGTTTGTTTTGTGCTTTCGCCTTTGTTTTGGTTTTGTGTGGTGCGGTTTCGGTATCGCTTATTCTTGAGTATTTGGACGTTTTAGCAAGTGTGGTGAAGCCATGATACTCCAACTCTGCAAGCCACTCATCTATTATCGTGAAGTCTCATCCTCTATTGGCCTTTTGTGTTATTAATGTTTTGAGCACCGGGACAAAGGTTCTCGAATTTAGTGTGGGGATGATTACTTGGTTTTGTGTGCATATCTTATCTATTTGTATGCTTGGTGATGTGCCTTGTGCTTATTTTGATCTCTTGGAATCAAGTATTGTATATGCGAGTAAGTTAGGATTTTGATTTGTGCAACTGAACTCTGTGGTATTGATCGGACATTGATGTGATTTCGTTTCTCTTGTTGACATGTGATTAAAGTATAATGTGAATTGACGAGATTGTGTGGATTGATCTTAAATCAGGGGTTATTGATGTGATTTGTCCGGCTAATGCCAGAGGTAGTGTTAACATTGTGGTCACCTATACACTTGTTTCAATATATATAAAAGAAAAGATTGAGATTGTTGAAATGGAGGATGAGATTATGTCCTCTTCTCGTAAATTGAGAAATGGACATGGAAAACCACAATAGAGACTCGAGTTCATCGAGTTCACATTTCAACATTGTCCCAAAATGCTAATATTTTCCTTGTGTTCTAAACGAAACTTGTTGCTAAAGGTGGCCACTTTAGTTAATTCACCTCAGCGGAGAGTTGGGTCCGAGCAAAATAACTTACTTGTTTGTTCGATATTTCCACAATCTTAGATTTGTTTCACGTTAACTTTGATTATGTATTCATCATGTTTGGGGAATTACAAAAGAGGTTTGATTGATTGGACTATGCTATGTTGCACTAATTATTTTCTACTCTTATTAGTATAGACTTTGCTTGAGGACAAGCAAATGGATAAGTGTGGGGGAGTTGTTTAGTCCGAATCTGGTCGTATGTTCCTATGCTTTTGGATTTAAATTGTCGATCTTTAGTTTTACTTTTAGCATAATTTATTATGTTATTATGTTATAAAGATTGAATTCTAATTCTTGGTTTGATGTAGGAAATAGCTCATTATTTAGGCATTATTCGGACAAGAAACTCTACGACGAAAACTCAGTGCGAGCCGACACTTTCAATGATTCTCATGAATAGTGGAGAAGGAATCAAGTATTTTTCCTTCATAATAATTGAATATCATCTCGATAGGAGTTCATAGGTGCAAATGAATCGTAATTGAAGTTCGGACGAGAGAACGAGGCGAAACACCGAATCGCAGCCAAGACACGCTGCGGCTGTCCGCACCGCACACGCCCAAGCTGCGTTCACGCGGTGCTGAGCTCTCTCAGCGCGCTAACATCATCCTCAAGCCCAGCCTCCTCAAGCCTAGCGCCTCCTCGCCCACCGTTCCCTCCGCGCGCGCTTTGCCCCGCCGCCTCATCCGCGATCCGTGCTGCGCGTGCTGGAAATTCCTCCAGAACTCATCGTCCGGCGCGCCGTCGCGTCCGCACTGCACAAGTCATCCAGAGACTTGACGCGTCCGCGCCGTGTCGCATCCGCTCGGTATGGAATTTTCTGCGCTATAATCTGATTACACGAAAACCCTAGCCACCTTATTATTCATTTTCGCTTTTCTTTTGTTTTGAGCCCTCAAGAGACGATTTTCTTGCTTCAAATTTTCTAAGTATTTCTTTGATTGAGATTGAAGATTATTGTAAGATTATTATTATTGGATTTTTATTTCGAAGATTTCAATTTCAATTCCATCGCTCGCTTCTATTCGTAAGATTTCTTTATCGCTTTCTTCGTGTTCTCGTATTTATTTGATGTTAAATTCTATGCTTTGGAGATGTTTAATATTGGTGTTTGCTTAATTATTCTTATCTTCTATTTAATCTATTCGATTCATGCCTAGGGTTTATCGTGTCGATTCTATGTTCTTCAATCTACAGTTTAATTCATGTCTAGGTAATTTATCTGCTTTGTCAATTTCCGCCTAGTTAATTCGTCTTTCTTTTCTTTAATAATTTCTCGCTTAGGTAATATATTGTTTTAAGGTGACGATCAAATAACCCTTTGTGATTAGAGTGTTTAGGAATTTAATTATTTTCGTGTGGTAACTTAGTAACGCCCTGTTAAGTTTTTCTTGAGAGACGACTCGGATTAACTTGCTCGCTAGGACGACCTCGTTAGATTGCGAGGGACTTTATTAGTGATCTTTTCAGTCCAAACAGAGGTTGAATATGGAGCCGCATCATAGGCTACTAAGGAGGCAGTATGACTCAAGAATTACTTCTTGGATCTAGATGTGGTACCTCATTTACCGAAGAGTATCACAGTGTTCTACGATAACTCTAGTGCAGTAACAAACTCGAAAGAACCACGGACTCACAAGGTGAAGAAACATATAGAGAGAAAATACCACATCATATAAGAAATCGTACCATGAGAAGACATGCTTATAGAGAAAATTGGTATTACAGACAACTTAGCTGACCCATTCATAAAGAACCTGCCGCAAGTAGTTTACGACAAGCATGTTCGAGGACTTGGATTACGCAAGATGAAGACCACTTAGTTTAAGGAAACTTTTATATAAGTGGAAGAAACAAAGTGATTGTGTTTGTAATAGCTAGTAAGGAGACACATTTTATACTAAAAGTTTGTTTTATTATAAGTGAGAGATTATTAGATTTATATACTAAAAGCAGATTGGTTGAGCTAGTATACAATGTTTCATGTTACCACTATTCCGATCTCTTATCTGAATTGTTTACTTGATTGCATATGTTTTCCCATTATCTCATACATACAAAAGTTAGTTCATACAGTGTGTAGAAGATCACAGAAGTCTGTATGATTGGTTAAACTAGTTGAGATATAAAAAGGATCACAACTAAGACAACTTAAGAATGAGTTGTCAGTATATGTTATAATATAGATAAAAAGTTACTTGACTTGGTTACTTGTCTATGCTGGTACGTATACGTCTTGAAGTATTGGTGGATCACAGTGAGACGAGTTCTTCTATCTAACCGTCATTAAGAACCTAGATCTCGATGACTTTAGGTTGATCTAAAACTCGATAAGTTTTCAGGTGAGTCTGAGTTACTGACCGTCACTTTGACTTGTTATGGGTGAGGGTTACATGGGATAACCCAATATTCTCTGCATCTTGGATGGTGACAGTGCTTGTACGTCATGCTGGTTACCTATATCAAGTCACCGTATCCGTTTAGGATAATGACGTCCCCTTAAGGAGCTCAAAATGTTTAATGCTAAACCTTATCGGTTGAGTTATCTTAAGTACAATAATAAGATTGAGTGGTACTATTTAAAGAATTAAAGAGATTAATTATTTTAAGCAGTCATAGTGATATAAATAATTAATGGACGTGCGATATCTTAAATGCGGGGATTCGTAAGTCTAAGTACAAGCCTGACTCAACTTCGATAATAAAACAGTAAGTCAACATTTATTCTCTCATGGATTGAATAAATGTTTATGAATTAATTTATGTTCTAGGTTGAACATAAGATAATTAATTCATTTTAGACCCATTTATATTACTTGTATTTGATACCTGGTGGATTTGTATACTGAAAGCAGAATGGTTGAGCTTGTATATAATGTTTCGCGTTACCACTATTACAATCTCCTATCTGAATTGTTTACTTGATTGCATATGTTGTCTCATTATCTCATACAAAAGTTAGATCATACAGTGTGTAGAAGATCACAAAAGTGTCTATGATTGGTTTAAGCTAGTTGAAATATAAAAAGGATCACAGCTGAGATAACTTAAGGACGAATTGTCGGTATAGGCTACTATATAGATAAAAGGTACTTGACTTGGTTGCTTGTCTATGCTGGTACGTCTCGACATGTTGATGGATTACAGTGAGATGAGTTCTTCTATCGACCGTCAGAAAGAACCTAGATCTCGGTGACTTTATGTCGATCTAAACCTCGATAAAGTTTTAGGTGAGTATGAGTTATTGACCATCACTTTGACTTGTTATGGGTGAGGTTTACATGAGATAACCCAAGAATCTTCGCATCTTCTGGTGGCGGTACTTGTATGTCATGCTAGTTACCGGTATCGAATCACCGTATCCGTTAAGATGATGACGTCCCCTTAAGGAGCTCAAAATATTTATTGTACTAAACATTATCGGTTGAGTTAGCTTAAGTAAAATAATAAGGTTGAGTGGTACTATTTAAAGAATTAAAGAGATTAATTATTTTAAGCAGTCATAGTGCTATAAATACTTAATGGACGTGCGATATCTTAAATACGAGGATTTCTAAGTCTAAGTACAAACCTGACTCAACTTCGATAATACAATGGTAAGTCAACATTTATTCTCTCATGGAATGAATAAATGTTTATGAATTAATTTATGTTCTAGGCTGAACATAAGATAATTAATTCATTTTAGACCCATCTCTATTCTTTGTATTTGATACCTGTTGAATTTTTATACTGAAAGCAGAATGGCTGAGCTTGTATGCAATGTTTCCTGTTACCACTATTATAATCTCCTATCTGAACTGTTTACTTGATTGCATATATTGTCTCATTATCTCATACAAAAGTTAGATTATACAACTGAGATAATTTGAGGACGAGTTGTCGGTATATGCTGCAATATAGATAAAAAGTACTTGACTTGGTTGCTTGTCTATGCTGGTACGTCTTGACATATTGATGGATCACAGTGAGATGAGTTCTTCTATCTGACCGTCGTGAAGAACTTAGATCTCGGTGACTTTACGTTGATCTAAACCTCGATAAAGTTTTAGGTGAGTGTGAGTTATTGACCATCACTTTGACTTGTTATGGGTGAGGTTTACATGAGATAACTCAAGAATCTCCACATCTTGGATGGTGGCAGTGCTTGTATGTCATGTTAATTGCCTGTATTGAGTCACTGTATCCGTTAAGATGATGACGTCCCCTTAAGGAGCTCAAAAGATTTATTGTACTAAACATGCAGGTGGAATTAGCTAAAGTATAATAATAAGGTTGGGTGGTACTACTTAAGGAATTAAAGAGATTAATTATTTTAAACAGTCATAATGTTTTAAGTAATTAATGGACGTACGATATCTTAAACACGGGGATTCGTAAGTCTAAGTGCAAGTCTGACTCAACTTCAGTAATAAAAGGGTAAGTTAGCATTTATTCTATAGTGGAATGAATAAATATTTATGAATTAATTTATGTTCAGGGCTGAACATAAGAGAATTAATTCATTTTAGGCCTATCTTTATTCCTTGCATTTGATCTCTGGACTAGCCCATCAAGGCCTGGTGCTGCTAAGAATTTTGTCCACCCCCCCATGGAGAGTCCATCGGGACTCTATTTTGATTTATGTATATCTCACATATCTAGATTGATATTATCTGATATTATTAGATATCAAGAGATAATTATTCTAGATAATAATTATCTTTAAGGATTTAAGATAATTATTATATTAATTAGATATGCTAGGATCTTATCTAAAATGATTATATGGAAATCATTATAAATACAAGGTGAGAGAAAATCATATTATCTTTTTTTTGCTTAAAGAGTGATTTTTGAAAATCACTAAGCATTCATAGGTGGTGAAATTTTACAGTATTTTCTATAGATTGCTCTCACTTAGTATTAGAGAATAGACATCCGGGATACAGTCCAGAAGATCAAAGCTGAAGTCTGCTATTGATCTAATATCCCAGAAATTCATAGGTAAACAAGAGTAAACTCCTATGTGTTGCAATTAATCATATAGGAGCATGCTAGGAATATAATCAATGTATGATGAATTAAACATCCAAGATAGATCCTCAGGAGCAAGAGTAAAATAAGATTTTCCTACAATACCTTGACCGCCCATCAAAGCATTAAGCCTATCAATTTTTGGCCACCCCTACTAGGGTTGAGCAAAACCGAACTAAACCGAAAAACCGAACCGAACCGAATCGAAACTAGCGGTTTGGTTTGGTTTATACAGAAACGGTTCGGTTCGGTTTCAAAATTTTGAAACCGAAATTAATTCGGTTCGGTTTCGATTTAGGAAAAAATTCGTTTTCAAACCGAACCGCTTAATTTTTTGTTTATATATATATATATATATATATATATATATATATATATATATATATATATTTATATTATTAATATTTAGATTTTAAATATTATATATATATAATTATATATATATATATATTATATTATAAATATTATAATATTTATATTAATTATAATTTAAATTCGGTTAAAATCGAACCGAACTGAACCAAACCAAATCGAATATTTCGATTCGGTTTGGATATATAAAACGGTTCGGTTCGGTTTGGGTATTAAAAAAAATCGGGTTTTCGGGTTCGGTTCGATTTTGAACCGAACCACCCGAATGCTCACCCCTAACCCCTAGGAACCCCATAGGATTCTGTTCTGATTATCATACTCCCTCCGTCCCACCCAAGATTATATGTATTTCTTTTTGGGCTGTCCCATCCAAGATGGCCTTTTGTTTTTAGAAAATAATTATCTCTTCAAAATTTGTTGGACCTACCTACTTTTATCACTTTAATCAATTTATATCATTCTCCTAAATAACCATGCCAAAAAGAAATGGGCCTTCTTGAGTAGGACAGATGGAGTATTATTTATTCGATACATCTTCTAGTCTGGATATATATTATCTGATATTATAAGATATCAATATATAATTATTACGAAAATGAATTATCTTTAGGAAAGAAGATAATTATTATATTTATTTGATGTATTAAAGTCCTATCACATTAAAATTCTAGGGAGAGCACTATAAATATATGGTAGGAGAAAATCAGATAATCCCTCTCCTTGTAGGTGATTTTCGAAAATCACCAGTCACACAAAGGGAGCAAAAATAGTGTGGTGTTCTCCATAGATTACTCTCACTCAGTATTCGAGATCAGACATCCAGGACACAGTTCAAAAGATCAAAGCTGGAGTTAGCCATTGATCAAATTTACCAGAAATTTACAGTGAAACACGAAAAAATCCCTATGTGTTGCAATTAATTATATAGGAGAATGCTAAGAATATAATCAATGTATGATGAATTAAATATCCAATATAGAGCCTCAGAAGCAAGCCTCAGAAGCACGAGTAAATTAAGATTTTTCATCATTCTATCTAAGTCTCACTGGAGTTGGAGATATGGAGTTGTGTCTTCTTTATTCAATACATCTAACTTCCAACACTTGGTGCACAAAGCACACAACAATCAACTCTCACACATTTTTCCGAAAAAGAAAATCACTCATTTATATATATTCAACTCAAACTAGGCGTTGAAAAGAGTCATTTGAAATTCAAATTATATATGTTAGATATACGACCGTAGAACTTATCTTCTTGCGCTTTGTTGCTTTGTAAGTCGAGATAGATGGTTTAGCAAACTATCAATTAATTTGACTCTTCTTCATCGTCCGTCTTGATCTCGAGATGAGTCTCATCTTATTCCGTCTTGAATTTCTCTTGACTTCTTTTTAGGTAACCTAATAAGTGACAATGTTGTAATTGGCTCTAGATCCGCTGAGCGAGCATCTAAGCTTCGTGTTCTCTCTTTGGATGTTTGTCGACTTGGATCATCTAATGCCATAGTTATCATTAGTTCCTCGACTATCGTGTTTGTTTGAATTCTTTCATTGAACTCAACTTGTTTGATTCACACTTGGTTTTTCAACATTGAGCTCTTATTATGATGCTTTAACTGATACGGCTTTAAGCACGTTGTTTGTTGCTTCTGACGTCACTAACTCGATCTTGTTGATTCCAAGCTTGAGGTTTTTCCTTTGATGTCAACTAGTTTCAATTCCTCTTCATACAAAGGATCTATCTAGGCTAAGTTCAACTCCCTAACAGATAAGTTGACTAACAGATACAACATCAACGACTATCATCGTTAAGATATATATTTGCATATTTTTTTAATTACGTTTTGGTGTATAATCAAAATATTGTTTCAGTTCCAAATTTCCAACATAAATTATTAACCCTAACTAATATATATTAATTTTTTATTAGAATTTTTTAGAATGAATATACCGTAAAGTGAAATCTATTTTTGCAACCGTAATTATTTTAGTAGTGTTTTTTAGCGTGTCTTCTCAAAATGGTCTTTCAACTTTAACTCTTATTGCCCCTACTTAGCACGGATAAAAGTATAATAATTTATATATGTTAGAGTTGGTTAACTCTGACCAAGTCTCCTCGATATGAGGAGTTAGGTATTTTAGGGTTTTGCCTTTTCTTCTCTTTGGTGTGTGCAGGTTACTGATGTTTCGTTGGATGCGATGGTAACACACCGAAGAACACGAGAAATAGATCAAAAGAGATAATGATTGAAGAAGTCAGCTATTCAGTTCCTATTTTCCAGGAGCAAGTTGAGCGACTAACTGCCATGACTTACTTACATCCTAGTGGGCCAGATCGTGGTCCAAGATGTGCATTCGAAGGCCTCTCAACTCCTATATAAGGATAGGCAACTCGACAGCAGAAGATGCACAATCCTTGAAGAATTATCTAAAGATCTGTTTATATTGTTGAGTCTGTTTTCGTAACATTTCCGATAATACACGAGTGTTTTAACTTCTAATTGTTTTAGAAGGTTGTTCTTTTTTGTACACAAGTGGTGTGAGGAAATATTTAGTACTTTTCATATATCTTGATAGATAGTTTTTCGGCTCAACATGTTCGACTTTATCTTGTGATAAAGTAGTGAATTTTTGTAAAGTTCACTGTAAATTTTATAGTCAATAATTTCACCATATTTGGCATCTACAGATTATAATTTTAATCTGTAGAAAAGTTAATTCGGTGTTCTTCAGGTTTATAATTTCATTGTTTTACTCCGTGTGTGGATAACAGTCTACACAACAGTTCTGTGTTTAGGCGAAGCAACACGTTCAATTGGTATTAGAGCTTACACTCGATACACTGAGTGAGATCCTGTCAGGTATCTTCACTATTGTTTATCCATGGCTTCAAACAATGCTAGTTATTATCGACCACCAATCTTAGATGGGTCGAATTACTCCTACTGGAAGACCAGAATTCGCTCATCAATCATGTCCATTGATGTCAAAGCATGGCAGTCCGTGGAGAACGGATGGTCAGTCCCAAAGACCACCGATGTTCAGGGCGATGTTACCCCAACACCGTCTGCACAGTGGACAAGAGATCAGGTTGACGATACAAACTTTCAAATTTACGCATCCGTGGACATGACAATTTTAAAATTAATCAAGAACAGCGCGTCTGCGAAAGATGCATGGGATGTTCTTCAACGGAATTGTGAGGGTGATTCAAGTATAAAGGAGTCTGACTTCGCATTCTCACTTCCAAATTCGAGAATATAAAGATGGGAGAAGAATAGAACATCAACGACTACACCAAGAGGATATTGGATATTGCCAATGAATGCCAAGATCTTGGTGATCCGATAAGTAACAAGTTGTTGGTGTCCAAGGCTCTTCGAACCTTACCTGTAAGATTTGAGATGAAGGTCACGGCTATTGAAACATCTCAAACGGTTGCAACCATTGAGTTCATGGATCTCATGAATTCACTCAAGACGTACGAGATGAATCTGGAGGAGAAATGTGCAATCAATAAAAAGCCGATCGTTGCCTTCATCACCGGGCGCAACATCCAAAGGAACATCGCGAGAGATAATTGAGTCGATGATTAAGAGGAGCAGCAGAGATCAATGTCTTTGGCGATGACGTTGCTCTCATCACCGTAAAATTCAACATTATGGTAAGGAAGATGAACAAAACGAAAGTTCAAGCTAGGCCTATGGATCAAAACCATCGAATGCACTACTACAAATATCACTTTTCTCTACACCTTATAAACTCGCTTTTTCGTAAAAGCGTAGTCTATGGGCTTAATTTTTTGAAATATGACTACGCTATACTTAAATCGTAGTCTATATGAACTATTAACCACGCTTAAAAGCGTAGTCTATGTGCGTGTTTTTAAAAAAAGCGTAGTCTATGTGCATAAATTTAAAAAATAAAATAAAAATTCAATCCTCAATTTCTCTCCCTCCCTCACCGACCGAGCCGTCTCTCTCTCTCTCTCTCTCTCTCTCTCTCTCTCTCTCTCTCTCGTCAATTCATTCACCACCTGCCTAATTCACCGGCGTTCTCCGGTCCGCCGCCGCTAACGGTGCCGAGCTATCTCATGACGCACTGATCTCGCGCTCCGTAGTGGCCGAGGTCCTCATTCACCATTCCTCTTCCCCGCTCGGAGGCTCTTAATCGTCAGTCCATAGAAGGTGAGTGTTGTTACGCTTTGTTGAACTACTATTCTACGCAAGTGCACGTAATCAACAAGTAATATACGTAGTATTCGAGATCGAATCCACGTGGAACGCAATTTTTAAACCACGCCGAATACAATTCGTTTGTGAATATGAGAGAAAACAATTAAAGAGAACTTTAACACCGAGACGAGGTGAAATTTCGAAAATAATTGATTAACAAATGATATCGGGAGGAAAATAGACTTGATCACTGATTCCACCCATGCCTGCACTCGCCATGCTTCAACATTATCTTGTCTCGTTATTATGACATGAAATCTTCCAACTCTTAGTATTTTTCCAAATCTAACATTATACCCTCCAAGCTCGTCAATATATTCCTATACCAAGCGCTTTAAGAGTATCTCACTGCTCCATTCATTTATGTCACGCAAGGCAAACACATATTCCTATGCTATTCACACACATAATATTTAAATCATGATCTTGCGGCCACTTCCTTGTTTTCCACCGTATGAGAGCTTCCCAGAAATCATAGAGCTAAGATCTCACCCATGGTGATCAATCACAAGCAAGATAAATAAACACCAAGAAAACGATAATAACTTAACAAGATAAGCAGAAAACGGACTCGTCACACGAGCATGGGTTTCATCAAAGGATCAAGTCATACGAATTTAGCTCATAACGAGCTGTGCAACAGTATTCGAAAACACAAATGCCATAGCAAAACAAAAAGGAATTGAGATTCAAAGTTAACACTGTCGCCGAATCACGTGCTCCTCCTCGATCGCCGCCTCTTCCGATAGCTTTCTTCCCAAGGCGCCCTCGATTTCCTCTCCCGCCATCTTGAATGATGAATGAATAATGAATTGAATATTCTTCCGATTGTCGTCTCCTTTAATAACCAACTCGACACTTTTTAGGTGTGCGCACTAGGCACCGCAAACCCTTCGCCCATCGATCCTTTCCTTTTCCGCTGGCTCGCAAAACGCTGTCCTTTATGTCGCCGTGGCCACCGCCACGCGGCCGTGGTCCCGCAGATACCTTTTCTTCGCTTTCGCCCATAAGCGGCTTCGCTTCCTTTCCTTTCTTCCGAGCTCGGCCAAGAGTCCGACCGCTTACTAGTCCGCCTCACACGAGTCCGACCGCCACGAGCATCGGGCCGAGGTCGCCTTCATACTTGTGAACTTTTCAATCTTTGAGCTCGGATGGTTGCGAGCTCGGCTCTATTCTCTTCTCTCCCGAGTTCGGTTCCATTCACGAGCTCGGTAGTCTTGAGCTCGGAAGTCCTGAGCTCTAAGTCTTGAGCTCGGAAGTCTTGAGCTCGGAAGTCTGGAGCTCGAAAGTCTTGAGCTCGGACCAACTTCCTCGGTTTTCACTTTTCCCGAGCGTTAACTTCGCCTTTGTAGCTCGACTGCCTCCCAGTATTTCTTCAAAGATTATTCGCTCGATCCTCCTCGCACATCAAATTCAAGGTCGCTCACGAGTTCTCGCCTTGCTGCTCAACCTAGAGCTTGACTTTGACTCAGCAGACTTCGGCCTCGTCTTCACTGCCGTTCTTCCTGCTACATGCCATAATTATTTAAATAACGCCTAAAAGCAATTAAAAACCCTTTTATTTCACCTGACTCAATCCTTCACACATATGTTCAACCAAAAGTATACTCTCAGTTGACTCGCAATCGTACGAGGTGTTATAGTAGGGAAAGCTAACCCTAGTCGTCTCTCAAGGAAAACTTAACAGGGCCTAATGTTCGTGTTGCTCACAGAAAACGATAAAATCCTAAACACTCTATTACCAACATGAGTTTTTGAGACATACGAGAATTCAAATACGAGAATCAAATAGCAAACCTAAGCCAGGGTTTGTCAATCCCGAGCTAAACTAATTAAGCGATAGATCTAAACTAGAGGTTGTCAAACCCTAGATGATAAACTACTAAACACGGAATCAGAAAACAAATCAAAAGCAATTAAATAAGATCTCCAAACAACAAACGATGAGATTCAACGAAGAAAGATTAATCATGAAATCCGAGTTCAACTCCACTTGCATAAAATTCAGATTATTAAAATCGAAAAGCTAGAACTGATCAAGAGCCCAACAAAGCAGGAATTAAATTCGAGCAAGATGAATCAATACGCAGATGAAACGATAAAGAACGACGGAACAAAATACTGATAAATTACTCGCAATTCAAATCCAAAATCGCACAAGGTATTGCAAGAATCCGTAAATAAAATTGAAGAGAACTAAGTACCGATTACAGGATGTTAAATCAATGTCTGAAATGACTAAAATTGAAGAACAGATCGATCTTTGTTCCAGCGGCGCGATGGCGAACGAAAACCAGAAAAATACGTAAAGTCTGACCTTCAAAATAACCTAAAATAGGCTATATATAGAAGGCACTTGAGCTGGTCGGAAAAGAACGCCAGAGAGGGCGAGGCGTCTTGTGAGAGAGCGGCGGGCGCGGGCGAGGCACGCGGGCGAGGCGAGACGCTGGCGAGGCGAGGCGGGCGGGCGAGGCGCTGCGGCGGCGAAGGCCACCCGAGCGCCACAGAAATTGGGAACGACGCCGGAGTGAGCCGCGTCAGATCATGGGTGAGTGGGCGAGGCGCGGCGAGGCGCTGGCGGGGGCGGGCGGCGGCGGGCGTCTGCGGTGAGCGAGCGTTCACCCCGGCGCCGAGGGAAATTGGGAACGCGGCCGGAGTGAGCCGGCGTTCGATGCGCGCTGAAGGAAGGGCGCGGGCGCGCTGGCGCGTCGTGGGCGTCTTGTGCGGCGCTGGGCGCGGCGTGGGCGTGGCGTGCGCGTGCGTGCGCGCGGATGCTCGACCATGCGACGGGGTCGTGCGCGACTTCAATAATTGTTCCGCTCTCCTTCGTCCGAACTCCGAATAGGATCCGCTTTCGCCTATAAACTCCTATCGCGATGCTCTTCATTATACCTGATCCTTGAAGATAGCTTTCATCCTATTTAATGCCGATTTTCTGCAAAACATTGAAACGAACCAAGTAAGTCCGAATCGATAAATATTACTCGAACCAAAGGCATAAATAGGACAAACCATAGAAAATGACACGTAAAACAATACCAAGAATCATCACAAAATCATACCAAACAACTCCCCCACACTTATCCATTTGCTTGTCCTCAAGCAAAGTCTATACTAATAAGAGTCGAAAGATAACTCATGCAACTTAACCCTTATTCTAATCAATCAAACCTTATTGCATTTCCCCCACACTTGGTGTTTACGAATTCAAAGATAATGTGAAATAAATCAAGAACGGCAATTGACTTCCAATAAATAAAAAGGTAATCTCGCTGCACCCAACTCTCCGTTAGGGTGAACTAACTAATGTGGTCACCTTTAACAACAAGTTTCTTTATATAGCACAAAGAAAGTTTTAACAGATTTTGGAATAATATTCGAAAGGTGCACTCTCGATGAACTCGAGTCTCCTAACGTGGTTTCCCATGTCCATTTCTCAAATTACGAGAAAGAGGGACATAATCCCATCCTCCATTTTAACAATCTCAACAAGATACTGGAGCTTTCATTCTCCTCATTTTCTACTTCTTTTTCACATATATTTTTTTTTTATATATAAAATGAAACAAGTATATAGGCAACCACAATGTTAACACTACCCTAACATTAGCCGGACAAATCACATCAATTTCCCTATTCAATTTCTATCAATCACGCCTCACGATTCACATTATACCAAAATCATATATCACCAAAAGTTTCGAAATTCAAAAACAATGACCAATACCACGTAGTTCAATTGCACAAATCAAGATCCTAACTTACTCGATAGACAAAGCTTACGTCCAAACAATCAAAATAAGCACAAGGGCACGCCATTACATACAAAATATATATCACGCCCACAAAACCAAATACTATCAACTCCCCACATTTAAATCGAAAATCGTCCCGGTGCTCAAAACATTAAAAGCGCAAATAATAAGGGACGAGAACTTCCAAGTTGGGTCAACCAATGGCTTGCCCATTCTCAACATATCATATTCCATAAGACATCTCCGCATACGAAAAAGACAAAACACGTTTAAAAACAAGACACGTAAATAAAAGATAAAAGAAAAAAGAAAACAAAACCAAAACGTGGTTGCCTCCCACGGAGCGCTTGTTTAACGTCATTAGCTCGACGTGTTTATTAGAGCAACGATGGTGGTCAATGTGGCGGTCCGCCATAATCATGATGCCATGAGCTCCATCGGTGCCCCTGCAGGACTATACCAAGTGTTGCTCCGATAGGCATGACACCCTTTATCGCCAGCCTTCGTAAAGTCGCTTTCACCACCTCTATAAGCACCGAGGTTAACTCCGCTTTCTCCAAAAATTAGAAGCTCGGCCGAAAAGATCACCGGCTTCCTTGCTCATCCTCCACGAACACATACTTCATCGGTAGTTCCTTCAATACCATTGTGGGTCCGGCATGCTAACAAATTCCCTTCCCAATCCTCTTCATCAACCGCAACCGCATGAACTACCTCAACCGTGTTCTCAAGGGTCGGCTCATACTTTTCGAGTTCAACTCTGAGACTACCACCTCTTTCTCCTTTTCTTGTGGTGGCGTATCTTCGACGGCTCTTCCACAATCGATCATTTGCTCGATCACCTTGAAGGGCAATGATTGCCCGAGCCTCACAAGGGTGGCTCAAGTTCTCTCATCGCAGTTATCGCTGATACTCAACCAACTTCACAGCCCATCATCCCACACGTGCCTCTAAACGCCAAGAGTTGCGTCTCTATCATCCAATGGCGAACTCGATGGTCATGGTCGCTCGAGCCTCATAGGGTGAGCTTGAGGCTCACTATCGCATCTTGTTGCGACAACTCGTCCATCTTCTCGCCATCATTTCTAATTTTGCTTGCAAGCGCCGATTTTGGTGTCGTCGATCCAATCGTTGGTGGCGAGTGCAATCAATTCGGTCTCCATATTATCCAACGGATACCTTTGAGACGGTGGTGGATGTGGTGGAGAAAAATACCCTGCATGGGTGGTACCACCGTTGTGGAGGTTGTGGTCATGTGGATCAAAATATCCATAGTCGGGGTTGGGGTCCCAACATCTCGAATCGGGATGTGGTTCCCACCATTCTCAATCGGATCGAGGAGTCGTTGTTCTTGTGGATCCCACCATCCCAAATCGGGTTGTGGATCCCAATATTCCGGGTTTGGTTGATTATTCCACCCCAACCATATTGTTGCCGGTAAGGCTCAAATTCGCTTGGGTTGGAATCCATGTGCGTCATAGGCCCCGTGCTGTCACAAAAGCATACATCTTCCATCAAACGGCAACCTAGCATTCACAACACTCACACAAAATGGATCACGCAAGAACTGAGTATAACAAAATAAAAACGAAAAGAAAAAAATAAACAACACAAACAATATGTCTAGTATCTTAAGAACGGCGCCAAAATTTGTTCAACCAAAAGTATACTCTCGCTGACTCGCAATCGCATTTAGGTGTTATAGTAGGGAAAGCTAACCTAGTCGCTCTCAAGGAAAACTTAACAGGCCTAATGTTCGTGTTGCTCACGTAAAACGATAAAATCCTAAACACTCTATTACCAACACGAGTTTTTGAGACATACGAGAATTCAAATACGAGAATCAAATAGCAAACCTAAGCTGTGGTTTGTCAATCCCGAGCTAAACTAATTAAGCGATAGATCTAAACTAGAGGTTGTCAAACCCTAGATGATAAACTACTAAACACTAATCGAAAACAAATCAAAAGCAATTAAATAAGATCTCCAAACAACAAACGATGAGATTCAACGAAGAAAGATTAATCATGAACCGAGTTCAACTCCACTTGCATAAAATTCAGATTATTAAAATCGAAAAGCTAGAACCGATCAAGAGCCCAACAAAGGTGAATTAAATTCGAGCAAGATGAATCAATACGCAGATGAAACGATAAAGAACGACGGAACAAAATACTGATAAATTACTCGCAATTCAAATCCAAAATCGCACAAGGTATTGCAAGAATCCGTAAATAAAATTGAAGAGAACTAAGTACCGATTACAGGATGTTAAATCAATGTCTGAAATGACTAAAATTGAAGAACAGATCGATCTTTGTTCCAGCGGCGCGATGGCGAACGAAAACCAGAAAAATACGTAAAGTCTGACCTTCAAAATAACCTAAAATAGGCTATATATAGAAGGCACTTGAGCCGGCCGAAAAGAACGCGCACGCAGGGCGAGGCGTGCGCGCGGAGTCGGGCGAGGCGCTGGCGAGGCACGCGGCGAGGCGAGACGGGCGAGGCGAGGCGCTGGCGAGGCGAGGCGGCGAGCGAAGGCCACTCCGAGCGCTACAGAAATTGGGAACGCTGGCCGAGTGAGCCGGCGCTGAATCGGGTGGTAGCGGCGAGGGCTGGCTGGCGAGGCGCTGGCTGGCGTGCGCGGCGTTCGCTCCGAGCCGGCGCTCACCCGAGCGCTCGGGAATTGGGAACGCGTTCGAGTGAGCTTGCTCAGCGCGCAAAGGCGAAGGCGGCGGCGCTGGCGCGGCTGCGGCGTGCTTGTGCGCGTCTTGGCGGCGTCTTGTGGGCGTCTTGGGCAGGCGTCTGGCGCAGGCGTGGCGGCGCGCGTGCGTGCGTCGCGCTGCGGATGCTCGCCATGCGACGGGTCGTCGCGCGACTTCAACAATTGCTCTGCTCTCCTTCGTCCGAACTCCGAATAGGATCCGCCGCTTATAAACTCCTATCGCGATGCTCTTCATTATACCTGATCCTTGAAGATAGCTTTCATCCTATTTAATGCCGATTTTCTGCAAAACATTGAAACGAACCAAGTAAGTCCGAATCGATAAATATTACTCGAACCAAAGGCATAAATAGGACAAACCATAGAAAATGACACGTAAAACAATACCAAGAATCATCACAAAATCATACCAAACAACATACACACGCAAAACATAACAAAACATACAACATAACATCGAATAAACAAATGTAACCTCGCTCACTCAAGGATTTTATCATCAAAAGGTCATATAATAACTCTTTATAAGAGTTATCGGTGAGCTTTGAGCTCTTCGCCTCTTCCTCATTCCTCTTGCTCACGCTTGTTGAACAAAATCCTATTATAATAGTATTAGCTTAGTCTCGAACCTGGTATTACTTTATCTCATTACAAAAAGCGGTGCCGAGATTTTGACTAAATATGAAGAGATTATGACCTAGGTTGCCTTGACCTCAACCTCACCGTTTCTCTACTACTCACCCATTTACGCCCCTAGGTTGTTGCTCTCACCATTCTCAATAACAAGAATGGCGTCGGCCAAACCCTCAGATCTTCATTCTCCCGCTTCAACCCAAAGATGCCTCCAACACAGCATGCCTCTAAGACCGCCGCCAACAACTCCGCCGCCGCTATGAGCTTCAGAACTACACTTTTTCAGATACTCCGTGCGATCGGGAGCTGATCCAAAGCCTTAGCATAGAGATCCTCGCAATTCGTAAAGGCTCTTGAGATTTGGATTCCTCACGATAACACGAGATTGTGAACCTTGATTTTGACTCCATCGGCGGAGTCCGTTCGGCGTCGATGGCTATCTCGCCCCAAAGACCGTAGGGTTGTCTTACGCCTGCGTGAATCGATGATTTCAACAGATTTTGGCGGAGGGAGGTTGTTTAGTTTCAGCCACAGACGTTGTCAAGGCGGCGGTGTCCGCTTAGTTCATCGGCGAACAAACCGCTGCTTCTGGTGGCATTGTAGAGTTGACGGATGAACCAACTTGGATTGTTGATCCCGTGGATGGAACTAATAATTTCGCTCACGGGTTAGTATCTTACTATCTTACTCGATTTTAGTTATTTTTAAAAAGTTTTGTTACACATAACGAGCTCATAAGTTGTAAATCGATGTGTTGCGATATCCATTTGTGTGTGTATCTATTGGATTGACAATTGGACGAGTTCAACAAATGATGTTGTCTATAATCCAATTATGGATGAGGTAACTTTGAAGTATTATAAAAAGGATTTATTTTATGATACCTTTGCTTTCTCATGTCCAGTATAAAGTCCACTTAATTGATTTATGAGTCTTTGGAATTTTAAGGAAATATATAGCTCAAACAATTTAATTTATGCATGTAGCTCCTTTGTTTTGCTCAAATGTTTTCATTTTCTTGTCTATCTCTAATGAATCATATCTTTATAAAATTAAATGTTATATTTGGTTTCCTGCTAGGTGCTAGAGTTCGCCTTGGAGAGGTAACATGTTCATTGTGGACTTTGAGTTATTTCACTATTTCTGAGAATTCCTTTGGAATCCTACCGTAATAATGCAGATATGCATAGTTTATATTGTTTTTTGCTGCGAATGTTAAATCTCTGTATTTGTTTCTATGTGTATTCCTTATTGAATATGGTCCAATAGATTATTTACTTTTATCTCCTTGTTTATCTTTAGCAACCAATTGTTCTTTTTCCTTGACTTCAGATTAGATCTCTCGGTTGTTCATCAACTTTTGAGAAGTTCGCAGACTTTATGAATACTCTACACGCACCACTTCCCAAAGGTTCTTTCTCCTTCACTTGAATATTTATTTCTAGAGAACAATGAGAAGTATACCATGCAAGAACTCTCTCCTACTTGCAAGATATTTTGTTAATGGAATTAAATCAAATCTTTCTTTCCGTGGAATCAGGCAACCATCTCGTCGTTTAGTTAGACTTACTTCATTGAAGAACAAGTCGTCTTGATTTCGTATGACTATATTTACGTAGTATCAATTACACGCTTAATCTTTTGAAAGATGTAAGGAAACCGAACAACTTTTCCCACAAAGATACGTGTTTTATCATCAAGAAAACCCCATATATTAACATGTTATGGTAACCATCATCATATGCATGGTCATACTTTCATGCATTGCTATGCTTCATCTATGTTCAATATTTTGATCATCACTAATTGACAATTTCACATGCAAAAAAAAAATTATGAGAATTTTATACCTCATCGACCGAAAATATGTGCCGTTGAGTGGGAAACTACCTCTCATTGTCGTTTACAAGGTATCTCAAAGAGCTAGTTTTTTAGCAAGAAAACAATACAAAAGATGGGTTTTGTTCTTGTGTATGGATGATCATTTATAGTAGCACTTACCGAATAGTCCCTGACTGCTTGTGCATGTGCTTCTCTTGTCTTGTGCATGGAAAACATGTTTTGTTGTTGCATGTGCCACTTTCGGTGAGCTACATTTACCTTCCGGAAGTTGAATTGAATCTGCAGCCTCACCGCACATATGATCGCAGACTCCTTGAGCATCAAATTTAGCCACTTAAATTATTTATAACGGTGTGCATCCTAAAATGACATCGGCTTCTATTTATTTGGGCCTTATTTGTTTATTTATGGATATGTGTTGGTGGAAACAGGAGGGAAGTGGGAAGGGGAAGGAAGTCACTAGGTAGAAATTGCTACACAAATACTTTTGACTCCTTCCATCTTATTTGCCGTAGTACTTTTATCGTAAGAGTTTTACATGCTTTAGGAATTTAATACTAATTACCCGGTGTCCATAGGGCGAAGGTATGGACTTGATCATCGTTTCGCGTCATCCATCTAATGTAGACATTTTAATTTTATGTCATTGTCGATTGCGCCAATGGGAAATGTTAAAATTTACATCGAGATGAGGAATAACTAACCCATTCTAATAATGGATGTGAATCCTAAGTTCATAGATGCAATTACATTAGTCGTAAATCAATGAAAAATTCGATCGTCCAAAGTTTCAAACATAGCGATAATCCGAGAAGTCGATGATTAGCGAGATTATAGCCTTCATGATGGAATGCACACTTTTGTTCTGTTTCGGATGCTTTAAGCTACTACTCATCTACTTACATAATAAGTTCATAAACTAATGATTGAAAGAGCTTGGTTTTTTATAATGTAATTGTTTAATTAAAATCGCAATTGGAAGTTATTATTTAGCTTCTATTATCTTTACGTAGTTTATGTTGCATATTTTATTATCATATCGATATTTGGTTATAGTATTTTTGTGAAGAGTTTCATTTGTAATTATACTAGGAAGTTCTAAACTTACACTTGGTGCTCGTCCGCAATCGGCTAACTTGCTTGATTTGGGTGTTGGAATAGAAGCAAGATGGGGGCTCAATCAATAATGGCTTTGGACATATCACCTTCGCATTTCTTTATTCTCCGAACGAAGCTCTTTAGGTTAGTTGTAAATTCCTCAATGTTGAGCTTTATTTCAGAATTTCATCGAGATCCTCATAAAATGCATCCTCAATGTCTCTTTCAGATCTTCTATTGATGATTCCGGGTGGATGGCTCCTCGATGATAGGTTCACGCTTATTGTTATCCCCGGACCACTCCCTATGTTGTCCTCAAGTGGAGGTAAGGACATAGGCTTTGCAACTACACCACATCTTTTAATGAAATTCATTGAAACATCCGAACAGACTCACGCTTCTCTCTTACGGGCCGGAAGAGCAAACCTTGCATCGACCGGTTGGAAATGCATGTATCATAATCATACTCATGCATTCTTATCGATAGTCTTCTTTTCAAATACTAGCAAATAAGATTATTTTTGACACAATGGACAGCTTACCTTGCAAAAGACCGCAAAATGTCGGCATTCTCCTCTCATAGGGCATGCATTACAATTTGGTTGTCTCTTTGTGCGTAAAACCCAGACGATACATGGTAACTCTTCCGATGGTAAAATTGCTACACAAATACATGAAATGATTGTGACATTGAATTTCGAAATCTTACCTTTTTGTGTCTTCATTCTCTGTTTCATTTCTACATGTATGCGTTTATGGAGTAACAATCATCTCTCTCTATCTGAAAGTTGATCGTTTACAACTGATTGTAGCTCCACTTGATTGAACCTTTTCCTTTCTTTCGATCTTTGGAACATTTAGTCATAAATGCTTGTATCAAATGTTACTATATGTTTGCATTTACTTGTATCTAATAACTACTATTAATTGCTTGAAGGGCAATTTTTATGTTTAATGCAAAATTGGAGAAAAGATGGAAGAAGCAACCAACTTGGGAAATTGTAAAGGTATTTTCATTTATCAAATCACATTTGTTTTATGTTGGATTTTATATACATCTACATGTTGCTAATATTTAATATTTTAAAAAGTGTCCAAGATAACCCGATTCCAAGCAATGCGGGTTCTTTGTACTACGCTTCATGAAAGATATAATTGAAGAAGTTATGAAGAGTGGTTCCATTTCTTTACGTTCACATGTAAGATAAACATTTCATTTCTTTAATATAATCATTTTTTCATACAAGAGTGCTAATATTCTATTTTTGAATTGTTAATAGTTTCAAAATCGGTCTTACTCTCAAGAGGACATTGATGAAGTTCGCGTTGAACGGGCAAATTTCATGCTTCTTCACATATAGTCTTGTGATGTTTTAGTTGTAAGTTATCGATCTTTCAATTATTTTGTCTTGTGATATGGGATACGGTCTTATTGTTTTGTTATGTGATGTACATAGTATTTTTGTATAGTGATTTTGTAGCCGTAATGAAAATAGATTGTATATTTTTGTATAGTGATTTTGTAGCTGTAATGAAAATAGATTGTATATTTTTGAATAGTGATTTTGAACGTAGTTGCAAGTATATTTTAATCTCATTTGCTTGTGTGTTATTAATTGTACATGTTTAAATAAAGAAATTAACTACGGTTGAAATTGAAAACCGTAGTTGTTATTAAATTGACTACGGTTGTAATAGAAAAGCGTAGTAAATTTGGCATTAAAACCGTAGTAAATAAACTCAAAACCGTAGTTAATACATATAGACTACGCGTAAAAGCGTAGTGTATGTGCGAAATTTTGTAGATTCATGGGTATAGACTACGCGCGTGGCGTAGTCTATGTGCGGCGTGGTCTATAAGGGTATAGACTACGATAAAAGCGTGGTGTATGTGCGAAATTTTGTGTAGTCTGTCGGTATAGACCACGCCAGAAAAAGCATGGTGTATGGGCGGCGTGGTCTATAATGGGTATAGACTACGATAAAAAGCGTGAGTGTATGTGCGAAATTTTGTGTAGTGCTGTCGATATAGACTACGCGTAAAAGTGTAGTCTATGTGCTAAAAGCGTAGTCTATAGTTGGTATAGACTACGCATAAAAAGCGTAGTTTATGCACGCCTATTTTTCTCTACACCACTTTTCTCTACACTACGAAACGCACATAGACTACACATATAACGCGTAGTCTATACTGATTTTTGTAGTAGTGATGGTAGAATATCCGCGTTCAAAACCACAAAGCTTCACTCGACCAAAGGAGAAGTCCTTTCCTCGAGACACGCTTAGGTATGATTCCTCCAACATTGATGGTATCCAATACTGTGAATGCAAATGGTATGGACACTATGCAAACCAATGTGCGAACATGCTAAGAAAGAAATGAAAGTCGTACTGGGTATCATGGAGGGATGATGAAGCTGAGTTCTTTGAAGAGGTGAATAACGACAGCGACGCTGCGGCCAGTTCTATTGCCACAGCACTCCACGTCGCAGTTACCAAAACATTATCAGACGGTGAAGAAGATGCAATCAGTTTTGATCCAGTATCAAACAGGTATGGTCTCGACTATTATACAAGTTTGTTTAGCTTAAATGCTCTTGTGGATAATACAAATTGTGAGGGCCATTATGATGAAGACACTATCGTCATAGTATAAGAGTTGAAAAAGTTATAAGACAAGCTACTCAAAAAATGGAAAAGATAAAATCGAGACCTTGAGCTCACATCAAGAGAGAATACGAGATTGAAAGTATATCTGGCTAAGCTTGAATTGGTAACACAAAGGGAAGTCGAACTAAATAAGATGACTCAATCAACTTGAAGTGGCACAAGGTACTTTCAGAAAGTGGAATACAGGTACGTTTAAATTAGATGATCTTTGTTGATGGGTAAAACAGATACTACTAGTTTAGGTTTTACACATGTCACCAACACTGTCGTTCCTATAATTGTCGCCAAAAATGGAAACCATTCGTTAAAGAAGGTGAACCAGTAAAAAGGGTAAAAATGACACGAAGAAAACATAGAAAATACGTGCGCCATTTCTCGCTTCTACACCGTAACATTAGGCCTTCATATAAACCGAGGGTTGATTTTAATGGATATAGGATGATGTCAGGTCATGTTAAACGAACACTTCGCACACCGACCCTTAATCGCCTATGCGTAGTGCATCAAACACGACCAGTAGGCGGCTCAAAGAAAGTTTGGGCCAGGAAAGATGAAGTAAAATGTCATGTTGTTTATACTGCGTTGAAAACTAACATTTCAGGATCATGGTATTTTGATAGCGGCTGTTCTCGTCACATGACTGGTAACATAAGCTGCCTTTCCAACTATGAGTCTTATGATGGGGGTAGTGTATCATTTGGAGGTGGTTCTAAAGGAAAAATTATAGGCAAATGACTCCTAAATGTCCAGGGTTTACCTAGCCTCAAGAATTTCTTGCATGTACAAGGTTTAATGGCAAATCTTATAAGCATAAGTCAATTATGTGATAAAGAGTTGCAAGTGAAATTTGACAAAGATTTGTGTGACGTCTATGATAGTAAGAACACATGTCTCATGAAGGGACAAAGGTCAGCCGATAATTGTAATATGGCCGATGAACCAAAGTGCAATAAGGCACAAACTGATGAGAGTGTGTTATGGCATCAAAAGTTAGGACATACTAACTTTAGAAATCTTGATAGGTTGAACAAAATGGAAGCAGCACATGGACTACCCAAGCTGGAAAGGTGGTCTGTGGTGATTGTCAAAGGGGAAAACAGACCCATGTTCTCCACGTTGTTGTACAACATCGAGAACAACATTATGGTACAACACGTTGTTTTGAGCTGGTTCACATGGACTTAGTAGGGCCTGTCGAGATTGAAAGCTTGGGTGGCAATAGGTATACATATGTTATTGTGGATGATTTTTCAAGGTATACATGGACATTCTTCATACGAGAAAAATCAGACACGTTTGAAATGTTTAAAATCCTCTTTGCTAGAATTTTTAACATGTTTGGTGTTCAAGTCGATCAGACCACGGAAGAGAGTTCGAGAATATCTCTTTTAAAAAAAAATTGAGAAAAATGGAATTTTCCAAGAATTCTCTACGCCAAAAAAACTTCAACAAAATGGTGCAGCTGAGCGCAAGAATAAAACTCTAATGAAAATAGCACGAGTCATGTTAAGCTCAAAAGGTTTGTCCAAACATTTTTGGGCAGAGGTTGTTAACACTGCATGTCATATTAACAATCGCATGAACATCCGATCAGGTTCTTTCAATGAAATTCTGAAAGGAAGAAAACATAGTCTCAAATATTTTCACGTGTTTGGATGTGTTTGCTACATCTTGAATGACAGAGAGTATCTCACCAAGTTTGATGAGAAAAGCGATAAAGGAATTTTCGTATGGTACTCTCTAAATAGTCAAGCATACTGAGTGTATAATCTGAGATTACGGACCATTCAAGAGTCCGTAAATGTTGTTTTTGATGATCTTGCAAATCTCACAGGGAAAAGGTAAGATAAGAATGTGGTTGAATTGATAGAAGATTCAGATAATCATGTTCAACAGGATGTTAGCGGCAGTGATGTCACCACTATTGAAGCCACATCCACTGGAACATCTACACAAACATCGAAAGATTCTAGTGACACGGAGGATGAACCTGAAACTGACATCCAACAACAAGAAAGATGAGATCCTCTAGGACGAATACGTAAAAATCATTCAATCTCTCAAGTCATAGGTGATGTTCAAGATTGTGTTCGAACATGAGGTACAACACCATTGAACTACAGAGAGATGGTATGTCTTTCATCCACATGTGCATCAATGACAGGTTTTATATGCTTCGTCTCTAATATTGAGCCTAAGAACATAAAAGAAGCTTTGGGTGATGAGTTCTGGGTCATTGCTATGCATGATGAACTTAACCAGTTTGTTCGAAATGATGTTTGGTACTTTGTTGCGAGACCTGTTGACAGGAATGTTATCGAAACAAAGTGGATTTTCAAGAACAAATCGGATGAATTTGGTGTCATAATTCGCAACAAAGCTAGACTCGTCGCACAAGGATATACTCAAGTGGAAGGAATAGACTTTGACGATACATTTGTACCGGTTGCACGCATTGAGTCCATACGGTTGCTCCTAGCCATTGCATGTTATTTGAACATCAAGCTATATCAAATGGATGTCAAATGAGCATTCCTAAATAGTGAACTCAAAAAAGAGGTATGCGTCGAACAACCTAAGGGATTTGAAGATCCACATAAACCTAACTGATAAATCTTGTGTGTGCGAGATTTATGAAAACAGTAAAGAACACAAGAGGCTTTTACGTGGTTCGATCAAGGAAAAGATCTACATCCACGGATGAGTGATTCCTCAATACTTTCACTAATTGCGATTACAATGAGTGTATCTAAAAGCTCGAGTATTCAAATAGTTGCTAACCCTTCTACCTTTAATCTAGCCTATATTTATACATGTTTTGGATCACTACAGATTACGATGTGATCCGATCTCTGAAGATAGATTCAATCCTTGAATATCTCCTCCAATATCTCCTTCCATATCTGATAGGATATGGTTGATCTTGAATAGGGTTTAGGTGTTGGGCTTTTGGGCCAAACCGTGTAGCCGAAGTAGTTAGGCCAGGCCCACTTCACGTGGGCCTATTGTTGGGCTTTAGCGGTTAGGCCATATCCCATCACTAACCATGTTTTAGGTTAAAGAAAGCATTATACAGTCTCAAGCAAGCGCCGAGAGCATGGTATGGTCATCTAACAAAGTTCTTAGTTAATTTTGGGTTTGTTCGAGGGAATGCTGATAGAACATTGTTTATAAAATGAAATCAGCACAACATTCTTATCACACAAATTTATGTCGATGATATGATAGTTAGATCTACCTCACAAAAAATGCTTGATGAGTTTGCATGTGCTATGTCGTCAAAATTTGAGATGAGCATGGTAGGAGAACTAACGTATTTCTTAGGTCTCAAAGTCAAGCAAATGGATGATTGAATTTTTGTGTCCCAAAGCAAGTATGCAAGGGATGTGGTTAAAAAATTCGAGCTGGAAGGAGCAAAGCATATGAAAACGCCAATGGGGTCAAGTGACAAACTGACTAGAGATGATACTGGAGAAGATGTTGACCCAACACTCTACAGATCAATCATAGGAAGTCTCCTATATCTCACTGCCACACGACCAGATTTAATGTTCAGTGTGTGTATTTGCGCCAGGTACCAAGCTAAGCCTAAAATGTCACATTTAAAGACTGTCAAACTTGTTATCATGTATGTTTCTGGAACACTGGACCTTGGCATTTTCTTTTCAAAAGACACGAACACAAATTTGGTTGAATTTAGTGATTCGGATTGGGCTGGGGATACTGATGATAGAAAGAGTACGAGTGGGGGCTGTTTTTATCTGGGGAATAATTTGGTGTCTTAGCATAGTCATTAGCAAAACTGTGTTTCTCTCTCTACTGCCGAGGCAGAGTATGTAGCAGCAGGAAGTTGTTGTACACAACTTCTTTGGTTAAAGCAAATGCTTAATGACGATGGTGTTGTGAGCACTGAGCTTTTAGTATATTGTGATAACATAAGTGCAATCAATATCTCGAAAAATCCCATTCAACATTCTTGGACGAAACACATAGATATACGACATCACTTTATAAGAGATTTGGTAGAGGATAAGGTAATCAAGTTAGATTATGTGAAAACCGAAAACCAAATCACTGATATTTTCACAAAGCCCCTAGATTATGAGAGGTTTACAAGTCTTCGTATCTCTTGGTCTTTGCTATCCAATAAGCTTGATCATGTTTGTTTGTATCACAAAAATTGAAATATCTGAAGGTGATACAACTGTCTATTTGATAACACTTACTATGTTTGAAATTGTTATCTAACATGTTCTCCTAACAGATAGCTCAACATGATGAAGAATATTTAGTAATACAGAAAAACACCGAAGTAGTTTTGGGGGGCACGGTGTTCACATCGACGATGCTACCTTACAAAACGGTGCAACCATGATTGATTTCGAAAGCCTAATGTTGTTTCCGTGTCAACAGTGGCAATCAAATATTATATGGGACTGTATTTATATGGTTTATTATGATAAGCTGAGCCTATGTTTATGGAGATGTTATGATAACAACCAGAGAAATACTCCTAAAAATTCGTAATGAATCCCAGATTTTTCGGTACATCTATTTTGATCCCTTATTTTTGTGGAGATTGTTCCGATCGAATTATTCTTTTCAGTCGCTCGAAATAGTATGAGGTCCTTATAGAGCGGTAAGGTCGACCCAAGTTGAATCTCTCGAGGAAGGCTTAACAGGGCTATGGATCCATGTCAAACACGAAAACAGAAAAGAAATACTAACGTCCTAAAATAAGGGGGTCTGTCACGAAACGGACGAAAGCAGGAAATAAAATAAAGCAGGTAAAAAGGATGCACTTGGACAACAAGAGGAATTGACAGATACACGGAATTGGAGACGTGTTCTAGGGTTCAAAATCTATCCTCGCTATTAATAAGCCAAAGACCGGTACACAATGCATAAAACACCCACGCTTCTCACCAAGCGTTCAACACTAACTAATCTCTCGACCACGTCAATGTTAGACTCGAACTTAATGACGGGGGATTTCTCAATCAAACCGTCATCAACTATGAAGGATATTTAACTACAAATGCACACGATAGCAAAACCCTACCCACATATATTAATTACTCAACAACAAATCAATCTCTCAATCACGTTCGTTGTCAAACTTATATTTAACATAAATAAGCTCTCGCATTACTTCATAATCAAACATAAGCACATAATCAACCTACATTATTCTCTTGAACAACATGTATGAAGATCATGAAATAAATAATTTATACGGATAAGAAAATTGCAAATCATCAACACAATTAATCACGATTCAAGACAAGAACAATCCAACATATATTTCTCAACAAATCGTTAATTCATCTCATAATAGAAATTATCCCCATATCAATTACATGGACATAATGAAATGAGAAAAACTTACAAATCATTCATAGATAAATTCGTCTTCAAAAAATCTGGAATCACACAATCCAATTATTAATCCAAATGCACAATAATTAAATGGAAAGGAAAAGGAAAAGAAAATGAGAGAAAAGAAAAAAAGAATTTGCGTGCGTGAGTGAGAATTTCTGAATAGCGGCTGACCATCTATTTAAATAACCCTCGAAAAGCCCATTTACAACGCCGAATTTGGTCCTCAAAAATAAAGTCAAGCGCCGGACGGGGCAAGACGTCGAACGCGAGCGCTCTGCGAAGATCAGGAGAGCAGCCCAGCGCTGGACGTGAGCAGCTTTTGGAGTGAATAGTGAGAGGATCCCAGCGCCGAACAGAAGCGAGCACCGGACGCGTGGGGCGTGATGGGCAAACCTAGCGCCGGACGGATGTGCAGCGCCGGACGCGGCTGGGTGCGAGGCGAGACGTCGCGCGCTGGGCGAACACGCTAGAGGCCAACTCCAGATGAGGTCGCAGACCTTTGGATGACTTCTTTGGAGCAGCGTGTTGGGGCTGGTGGGGGACGCCAGGTGGGCGCCGTGAATGCGATGAAGGAAGGATTGGCGGCGCGGATGGACTCGACGCAATGCGCGGCGTGTGGCGCTGAGTGGCAGCGTCGCGTGGGGGCATGGGGCACCGGGTGAGGATCTGAACGCATGCAGGGAGGCGGTGAACGTGCGCTGGGAGGCAACGCTGAGGCTGAACATGCGCTGCGAGCCAGCGCCGGACGTGCTTCAGCGCTGCGCGTGCACGACTTATTGTTCGCTCGTTCTCTCGTCCGAACTCCTAATTGCAATCCGTTTGCATCTATGGACTCCTATCGAGATGCTCTTCAATATAGGATAGATCTTGGAAGATTTATTTCTTCCTATTTAATGTCATTTTTCTACAAAATATCAAAATAAACTAAATAAGTCCAATTCGATAAATACTAACCAAACTAACGACATAAATATGACAAATTATTGAAAATGACATACAAAAAGAATACCAAGAATAAGCACAAAATTATACTAAGCAATTTCTCCACACTTAAACCTTTGCTTGTCTTCAAGCAAACCTTATCACCACGACACGAGAAAAGAAATCGAGAAAACATTTATTCAAGTGTATCATACCACGACATAACGTCATCCTAGATTTTCTAAATCGATACACTTCTTAACATGATAATAAATTAACAATTGATTGAGCATGTGGCTTAATCCAAGCAAATCACAAATCTGATCTATATGCATTTAATAATCGAATAGCTAACTTATATAGATCCTTGCATAACACATCTCATTTTCAACATAACACACAACTTCCAATACTAGATGTGACGACTCGAGGAGGATTATAGGAAAATATTCATTACGTCAAACCTTCGAGTTGAAAACCCGAGTATCCTAATGTGGTTTTCCATACTCATCACTTTTGAGCTTCCATTCGAGAAGCAACATGGAGCGAGAGGAGTATAGCCCCTTATTCCAACCTTAAGCTCACATATTCAATCCATCAACAACTTATTCCAACTCTTTTATTTTATTTTTATTTTTATAACAAATATTTTTTTTTTCATAATTTTTTTTTTTCGAGATAAGACACGCAAGGGGACCATATAAATAGCAATGACAATCAACCACACATATCACTTCATCACAATTTACTTCGACGTGCCCCACAGCTAGATCAATCATCAACAATCATCAAGCCAAGTCACGCACCGATAAGAATTATTAGAAATCAGTTCGGACGTGCATACCCAATCAAATCATGCTCACTCAACTCTACTCGTATACTAGACGATAAAGCATACTCAAATCCAAACAAAAGGTATAAAATGGAGGACGAAACACCCAAACAAACACAAGTCACATGCAAACACACAAAGACAGCAAGCACGCCTCCACACTTTAGACAAAAGCCAAAAAGGTAAAATGTAGAAGTTAACTTCCTGAAATTGGGAGAGCAAGTCAACTAGGTACGGCGGTGACGACGTACAGTGACTTGAGTGTTCATGATATGCAACTCGCCACAATTCTCATCTCACTTATTAAAAACCTGAAAAGAAAAAGAACAAAATAGATAAAAACAAATAAACTCGCGGGTTACCTCCCACGTGGCGCTCGTTTCAATGGCACGAGCTCCACTAATGAAAACGGACTATCCATAGTCCTTCACCGAGAATACCATCTCAACCAAAGCATCGTGAGTAACAATGTAAGCACAAAGGACAATCAAGGTAGCAAATAATAAATTAATTAAGCTCAAATCATACATCCTATTCTTCAAAGAAAATAGATAACCTCAACTCACGGAGCACAATACTTTGGTGAATTAGGATGTTGAAAATTACGATGCTACCTCAACGTTTGTCATCTCCTCATCCTTCAACCGGTTCGAAAAGAGATCAGTTGTCCATACTTAGTTTCGCTTGATGAAACCTCGACTTTTCACTTTCATCATATGTCCTCATTCTCCTCAACTTCATCATCTTCAAAAATATGATGAAGAAGTGCACTAGTTGACTCGACATCTCCTCCACACTTTGGTTGTAAACCAATTCTTCCATCCGTCTGTTAATCGACCGACTTGGATCATTACGTTCGAGATGCTTCCAACATTTGAACCTTTGATGACTCGTCTGTATAAAAAACATCAGTGTGTCTTCCAATGTTGGCTTCACCAACGGACTCGACTGAATGAAAGCCTGCAATGTATCCTCCAATGTCGGCTTCACCGGCTGTTGCTGGAATAAGAGGTCCTGACTATATGAGAACTTTGGGGATGCCTCTAGTAGGGATCATAGGCTTGATGCTCACAGCCTGACGGGTATCCCTCAAAATAATCGAATTGGGGTCCTTCTTCGTAAGAAGAATTTGCCCAATACGACGAGTTTTCCTCCTCCAGGCCTGTCTGACCATATTCGTATCGTCGGTAACCCTGCATTAACAGACACCAACTACAAAAACAAGATCACACGCACATGTTGAAGAAAATAGTAACAAAGAAAAAGAGAAAGAAAGAAATAAAAAGAAGAAGCACGGGGGAAGAAATAGAAAAATAAAAGGAAACAAGGAAAACAAGCAACACAAAACACAAAGCCTAAAGTCTTCCCCGGCAACGGCGCAAAAATTTGTTCCGACCGAATTGTTCTTTTCAGTCGCTCGCAATAGTACGAGATCCTTATAGAGCGGTAAGGTCGACCCAAGTCGAATCGCTCGAGGAAGGCTTAACAGGTCTATGGTTCTATGTCAAACATAAAAACAGAAAAGAAATAATAACGTCCTAAAATAAGGGGGTCTGTCACGAAACGGACGAAAGCAGGAAATAAAATAAAGCAGGTAAAAAAGATGCACTTGGACAACAAGAGGAATTGGTAGATACACGGAATTGGAGACGTGTTCTAGGGTTCAAAATCTATCCTCGCTATTAATAAGCCAAAGACCGGTACACAATGCATAAAACACCCACGCTTCTCACCAAGCGTTCAACACTAACTAATCTCTCGAACACGTCAATGTTAGACTCGAACTTAATAACGGGGGATCTCTCAATCAAACCGTCATCAACTACGAAGGATATTTAACTACAAATGCATACGATAGCAAAACCCTACCCATATATATTAATTACTCAACAACAAATCAATCTCTCGATCACGTTCGTTGTCAAACTTATATTTAACATAAATATGCTCTCGCATTACTTCATAATCAAACATAAGCACATAATCAACCTACACTATTCTCTCGAACAACATTTATGAAGATCATGAAATAAATAATTTATACGGATAAGAAAATTGCAAATCATCAACAAAATTAATCACGATTCAAGACAAGAACAATCCAACATTTATTTCTCAACAAATCGATAATTCATCTTATAATAGAAATTATCCCCATATCAATTACATGGACATAATGAAATGAGAAAAACTTACAAATCATTCATAAAAAAATTCGTCTTCCAAAAATCCGAAATCGCACAATCCAATTATTAATCCAAATGCACAATAATTAAATGGAAAGGAAAAGGAAAAGAAAATGAAAGAAAAGAAAAAGAGAATTTGCGTGCGTGAGTGAGAATTTCTGAATAGCGGCTGACCATCTATTTAAATAACCCTCGAAAAGCCCATTTACAACGCCGAATTTGGGCCTCATAAATAAAGTCCAGCGCCGGACTGGGCGAGGCGCCGGACGCGAGCGCTCTCTGGAAAGATCAGAGAGAGCAGCCCAGCACCGGACGGAGTGGAGCGTCGGACGCGAGCAGCTTCTGGAGTGAATAGTGAGAGGATCCCAGCGCCGGACGCGTGGGGCACGATGGGCAAACCCAGCGTCGGACGGATGGGTAGCACCAGACGCGGCTGGGCGCGAGGCGAGACATCGCGCACAGAGGGCGCTGGGCGAACGCGCTGGAGGCCAACGCCGGATGAGGTCGCAGCACCAGACGACTTGCGGGAACGCACGCTGGGGCTAGTGGGGCGCTGGCTGGACGCCCAGCAGGCGCTGCGATGAGGAAGGGATTTGGCGAGCGCCGGATGGACTCGGCAGCTTGCGTGCGATGTGGCACTGAGTGGAAGCATCGCTCATGGCACGAGGCACCGGGTGAGGATCTGAACGCGCGCTGGGAGGCGGTGAACGCTGGGGGCAAGACCGAGGTGAGCAGCGTTGGGCGAGCCAATACGGACGCTTCAGCGCATGTGTTTGGTTTCATTTTATGCTTATTCTCGGTATTGTTTTACATGTTGTTTTCTGCGGTTTTTCCTATTTATGCCGTTGGTTTGATTATTATTTATCGATTCGTGCTTACTTGGTTTGTTTTGATATTTTGTAGAAAAACCACATTAGATGGGATGAAATGAATCTGCCAAGAGTTAAACTACATTGAAGAGCATCTTGACAGGAGTCCATAGGCGAAAACAGATCCTAATTTGGAGTTCAGACGAGGGAGAACGGGACGAATAGTCAAAGTCGCGCCAAGCCCGTCGCACGTTGAGCCCGGCATCGACCAAGCACATCCGCGTCGCACGTCGCCCAGCTGCACGTTCATCCGGCGCTGAGAGTGCCACGTGTATTCAACCCATTTTCCTTGCGCATTCAGTTGGCGCGCTGCTTCGCTAGCCCAGCCTCCGTCGCCCAGCGCCCACCATCCGGCCTTCGCCGACGTCGGCGCCCACTCCATCGCCCATCCTCGCGCGCCTCGGCCAACAGGCGCTCACCCTTCCAGAGCCCGCTGGCCATCCAGTGCCCACCCAGCACTCGAGTCTTCACCCGCGCGTGCTATGTCTCAAGCGCTAGCACTCACCCGACGCTCACACCCGCACGCCTACCTCGCCCGCGCGCTCACCTCCATCCGGCGCTGGGTATCGCCCAGCGCCCAGTGCCCAACCTCCGCGCGTACCCGCTCGCCCGTGCATCCGGCGCTCGGTGCTGAGCGCCCACTCGTCCAAATCACTCGTTGTGCCAGCCTTCATCCGGTGCTCGCGTGCAACGCTCGCTCCGTCCTCGGCACACCTCCACCGCACGCTGGGAGCCACCCGGCGCTCAACCACCCATCAGCGCTGACTCAACGCGAGCGCCCCTCGCGCTCTCACGCCTCCACGCTCGTTCACCTCCAGCCAGCGCTCATTCTCAATACAGAACGCCTCCTGAACCAGCGCTCATCTTGAACCAGCGCTTGCTCTCAATACAGAACGTTTCTCCAGCCGGCGCTAGCTCCAAACTGACGCTCACTTATTGGTCAAAACGTCCCGTTCAACCTGCGCTCAGTGTGAACCGGCGCTAACTCTCTTTATATATATATATGCGCGCTGAGTTAGGGTTGGGGGGTTAGTTCTTAATTTTGGATTCACGCAGCCATTGTTCTTCGACTTGGGAGCTTTCTAGGCGACGAGAGAAAGATAGAACATCAGATTAAAAGTATTGATTCCTGTTTTCATCCTTTCGATTGTTGCACTTAGTTTTACTTTGGATTTACGAATTCTAGTGTTGATTTCTGTTGTATTGAATTTATAGTATTATTTGATTTACGATTCCTGTTAACTTTCAATCGATCAATTTACGTGTTTGCTTATATATTATTGTTGGATTGAATTACATAATTGACATTGGATTATTGGTTTCTTGATTTAATCTATTTTATTCTTTGGATTTGATATTGGATGTTAGTTATATGTTGAATCGTTCTTCGTCGAATTTTATTGTTTTATGTTTGATGATCTAGTTAGTTTGTTCTTCGCTTTAGCTTCCTGCATTCGTGATTACTTAGGTTCTCCACTAGGGATTGACAATCCCTAGTTAGATTGTTTTCCGTTATTTATATTTCCTTTCAGCATTTAAATTCCAGTATGTTCACAAAAAACCTTCTTTGGTATTAGGGTGTTTAGGATTTAATTGCTTTATGTGTACGACAAGAACAATAGCCCTGTTAAGTTTTCCTTGAGAGACGACTAGGGTTAACTTTCCCTATTACAACACCTCATTCGATTATGAGTCAATTAAGAGAACACTTTTGATTGAAACAACGTGCGTGCACGACTTCGCTGTTTTCGCCCCGTTCTCTCTCGTCCGAACTCCGAATTGCGATCTGTTTGTACCTATGGACTCCTATCGAGATGATCTTCAATATAGGATAGCTCTTGGAAGATTTATTTCTTCCTATTTAATGTCATGTTTCTACAAAATATCAAAATAAACCAAATAAGTCCAATTCGATAAATACTAATCAAACCAACGACATAAATAGGACAAATTATTGAAAATGACATACAAAAAAATACCAAGAATAAGCACAAAATCATACTAAACAGAGATATCAGCGAAAATTGGTTGAGTTGTTGACACATTTATCTTAATTTGTTTATATCTCAACTAACTATCATTTATCTCCTATTTTAGTGGCTGTGTATATTGTGAATTTCGTTCCTTAAACTAGGGTTTTATCATGAGATATCTGAATTTGAAATTTGAAATCTACCTTATGTTTATCCACTTGCCTGACATAGTGACTATAAAGTTGTTGTTCTGACACATATCGTATCACTGAGTTACACACAACTTGTTCACTCATTGCAAAACCTAGAAAATGGTCTCAGCTTATCTTTCTCGCGATTAAGTTGATACATTTAACGTTCTTTTTTATGGATCCAGCTACAACAGCACTTCTTTCAGGACTCGCCAGATTTCTTGAAAAATCGCCACAACTACAGGAAACAATGACATCCGTACAGGAAAAGCAACAGCCATGGAGTATTTACATCTTCGACCAACCCCCATTCAAATCATCTATCCTGAAGAGATCGAGCCCTCACAACCTAGGGCTCCACCAAAAGAGAAAGGGGAAAAGAGAAAACGATCGTCGAAAGCTACGCGAAGGTCAGAACGTATACCACGACAATCACGTCGAGGAGGACCGAACTCACCAGTACACATCGATATTACTGGTGACTTGCCAAAACAATCCCCACCGTCAAAGATCCCCAAAGGAAAAGCCACTTCACTGTCGAAAGAAGGGCTACGATCGATAGTGAGGCCGCCGCCGTGTGATGGGCAAACGACTTTCAGTCATCTCTCGACTCACGGGGTTCACCGAGATCCCACAGTGACTCTTCGGAGCCTCAAGAAGAGGACACAGATTCGAAACCAAACAAGGAGTATGGTCAGCCATCTTCAAAGTCAAGTGAAGAGGACGTCTCGCTGGGTGAAATTATTCAAAGGCTGAAGAGAGCAGCAAGGAAAAAGGGCAAACGAAAAGAAAGCACGGTACAAACTACTGAATCCACTGTTCCACCGACGGTTCCGGCAGCAGCTCCAACATCTGTTCCACCGACTATTCAGACAGCAACTCCAACTACTGTTCCACCAGCACCACCGAGTCCTTACTCGGAGGAGGGGAACTGGGACTCCAGTTTAGAGAGTGCCTCTATGTTTGCCGACTCTGATATTGAAGTGGAAAGAGCCCTCTCGTTCAAATTCTACACGAAGGAGGGTCAAAAGCGTTAGGAATAGTTTAAGCACTTGAAGTGCTTGAATGAAAGAAAAATTGATGAGGTAACCTTTTCTCAGCATAATCTTGTCGAAATTCTTAAGGAAGAGGATATTGAAAGCATTACGACCATTTATCTCTACCCTAAGAATGTTATTAGACACGTCTATGTGAATCTAGAGAAATCTTTCACTGATTGTACATCGAATAAGTATTGCAAGGTGTATTTCAGATAAAAAAATTTCAACATATCTGCGTGTGAGATTAATGCATTCTTTGGGATAGATGAATTAATTAATGATGTGGCCGTTGAGGACTATGATTTGGTGGCACAAGAAATAACAGGAGGCAAAATCAGGAAGTGGAAAAATCATATGTCGAGTGGTTGCCTTACGTATCTCCATTCCGTTCTCTACAAGCTTATGACCTCAAACTGGATCGTATCCTCGAACACCACGGTTGTGACAATGCCCCACGGTGTGTTATTGTACAAGCTGGGAAGATGAATCCCTTTCAATTTTGGTAAAATTGTCATGGAGCAAATTAGCTGTCGCTGTTCGTCCAAATCCTGGATTACTTCAATTCTCCTCACTGTTGTATCAACTGTTAAAGAAACAAGGTCTCCCTGATGGAGCTCATGATGCACTGTTTCAATATTTTCAGTATTTTACCATTAGTAATACTTTGTTTTCTGGTAATAAGCTTCCAAACCTACCTTGGACTAACCCTTCAAAAAGGACTGATGAACAGGTTTCAGAAGCTACCTCAGAAGAAATAGTGTCATTGCCAAAATCAACGGTCTATTCCATGCTTGAACACATTCAAAAGCTGGAACAAACCTTTATGGAGAGTATTCGAAGTGCTCGTATAGAACTCACAGGTTTGAAGATAGAGATGATGAGCCTTCTTTCTTCCCAAAAAGGGGGAGTAGAGGCAGGATAGCATCAAGGAGTGAAAGAATGATGATGGATGAAGACAAGATGGACTCAAGTCATATTTGATGAACTTGAACTTTGCTGAACTCTTGAACTTTTTTTTCTTTTTTATCTCTCTGAACATGTTTTTAAAACAAGTGATATGTGTTTTATGATGCTGGACATCTTTGTTTTTCGCTTGATATTTCTACTTATCGATTGCGTGGTTCTTATGAGATGTCTAATGTTTTTGTTTGAATGGTTTCTGCTCTGATGGTTAATTTGTTTAGATGATTGTTGCAGGAACTTTTGTGATGATATTTGTATAAACAGGGGGAGAATGTTTACAGGGGAAATGTATTCTCTATTTATTCATACGTTTGGGATTCAGGGGGAGTACTGTATATATATACTGTAAATTATGTTTGTATATGCAGGTTTTGTGAAGAAAGGCAAAAAGGGAAAGTTTGTTATAGTTGGTTAACTTTGACCAAGTCTCCTCGATATAAGGAGTTAGGTATTTTAGGGTTTTGTCTTTTCTTCTCTTTGGTGTGTGCAAGTTACTGATGTTTCGTTGGATGTGATGGTAACACAACGAAGAACACGAGAAACAGATCAAAAGAGATAAGGATTGAAGAAGTTAGTTATTCAGTTCCTATTTTTCAAGAGCAAATTGAGTGACTAACTGCCACGACTTACTTACATCCTAGTGAGTCAGATCGTGGTCCAAGACGTGCATTCGAAGGCCTCTCAACTCCTATATAAGGAGAGGCAACTCGACAGCAGAAGATGCGCAATCCTTGAAGAATTATCTGAAGACCTGTTTATATTTTTGAGTCTGTTTTCGTAACATTTCCGATAACACACGAGTGTTTTAACTTCTAATTGTTTTAGAAGGTTGTTTTTTTTAGTACACGAGTGGTGTGAGAAAATCTTTAGTATTTTTCATATATCTTGATAGATAGCTTTTCGGCTCAACGTGTCCGACTTTATCTTGTGATAAAGTAGTGAGTTTTTGTAAAGTTCACTGTAAATTTTATAGTGAATAATTTCGCCATATTTGGTATCTACAGATTATAATTTTAATCTGTAGAAAAGTTACTTCGGTGTTCTTCAAGTTTTAAATTCCACTGTTTTACTCTGTGTGTGGATAACAGTCTACACAACAATTATGTATTTAGACGAAGCAACACTTTCAGTATAATATATATTATTTTTAATTAGAATTTATTAGAATGAATATACCGTAAAGTTAAATCTATTTTTGCAACCCTAATTATTTTAGTAGTGTTTTTTAGCGTGCCTTCTCAAAATGGTCTTTCAACTTCAACTCTTATTGCCCCTACTTAGCACGGATAAAAGTATAATAATTTGTATAATAAATATTAAAAATTTTAATTATAATTTATTAGAATGAATATACCGTAAAGTGAAATCTATTTTTGCAACCCTAATTATTTTAGTAGTGTTTTTTAGCGTGTCTTCTCAAAATGGTTTTTCAACTTTAACTCTTACTTAGCACGGACAAAAGTATAATAATTAGTATATTTGAATATTTATAAAAGAGTAATGATGAAAAGTTATTCATATTTGAATGTCATATTTTTTATGAATTGAAAAGTTTTTCTTGTAAAAAATATCCATTACTATATGGAATACAGTGACAATTTTTTTCTTATAGAATATATATAAATGGACTAGAGAAAATGTAACTAAAGAAAAAACAATGCGCATTTTATAATTTTTCCCCTTAAAAAATGTTATAATTATTTTTTTTTCTTTTTTCATTATATATATTTATAAGTGATCGCAAATTTATAAAGACATCATTTATATTATAAGTTATTAAAGAAACATGACACAATATCAATTTTCTATGAAGGTATATTCATACGATAACCAATAAGATGAAATATCAATTTATAATTTTTCTAATAATTTTTATGATAGATATAGCGTGCATTCATTTGTATCGAAATATACCTCCGAGGTGTGTGTGTTGGCTAGTGGTAGAGTGGTTAATGTCCGGCGCCAGGTGCCCTTGTTCGATCTATCGTGTGTGACTTTTAAAATTTCGTATTAATTGAAAAAAAAAAAAATATACCTCCTGAATTGAAGTGCAAAACCTAATTATTTTGGTAGGGTCCTTTAGCATGCTTTCTCAAAATGGACTTTCAAATTGAACTATTGTATTTCCGCTGCTTCGCACGGATAAAAGTATATTAATTTCTATAATTAAATATTTAATAAAATAGTAGAGATGAACAGTTATTGATATTTTAATATCATACTTTTATGAATTAAAAGGTTTTCTTGTCAAAAATATCAATTACTATATGAAATCCAGTGATAATTTTTTCTTATAGAATATATTTAAATAAACTAAAGAAAATATAAGCAAAGAAAAAAAATGCACATATATATTATAATTCTTTTCCCTTTCAAAAATATTATAATTTTTTTTTCATGTATATATACTTATAATTTATAGCAAATTTATAAATATATCATTTATATTTTAAGTTCTTGAAAAAACGTGGTGCAATATCAATTTTCTATGGTACCTAGGATAAACAACGAGATAAAATGTCATTTATAATTTTATCTAATAAATTTATTATAACAAATGCATCGTGCATCCAAATAGTGGTGAGCAAAACCAACTAAATCGATTTGGTTCGAAAAATCGAACCGATTCAAATCGAAATTAGCGATTTGGTTCGATTTTATAATAATATATATTTTTGTTGCGCTTTAATTTAAATCGGATTGAGAAATATATTTCGATTTTCAACCCGAATCACCCGATATATATATATATATATATATATATATATATATATATATATAAGAAGTGCACGGTAATTGAATATTTTTTAATTCTAAACCTAAGAAATATTTATAATTTTTAAATATATTATGTAGTATAATATTTTTTTTTGTAAAAATCGATCTCGAACCAATTTTCATTTCAATTTCAGTTCAGTTTGAAAGATCATTTTTATATGGCTCAGATCGTAATTATTATAAATACGATTCGATTTGAGATCGAACCGTGTCGAATGTTCACCCCTATCTAAATGTATTGGAACGTTACCTCATATATTAAAACGAAATTAATTTGAGCAACCCTAATTATTTTGGTAGGGTCTTTTAGGGCCTATTCAAATTGGGCTTTCAAATTGTATAGCACAAACCCAAACTGCACACCACGCTTACAGTCGCACAGTTTTGAGTGATGGCAGAAGGTCAGAGAAGACCGGGAAGAGGGCCGCTGGCTCCGTCGGGGAGAGGACTGCCGCTGCTTCGGGCTGCCCGGCCTACTGGACCTCGCCCCGAACCTGTCGATCGTGAGAAGGTTCTCCCTCTCTATCTCCTCCATCCATCCATACACGCTTTTGATTTTGATTGTGACGTTTTCGTTTATGGGTTTCTATCATGGGTTTCTCGGGTGAACTGTTGACTGGTACTTATTTCTGTACTTCTGCTAGCAATTATTTTCGTGATTTCCTGGCAATGCCTGTTTAAGAACCTACTAATTTGTGCGAGTTAGGATTATGACTCGGGAGGTTTCTTTTGAATTAATTACAATTTGGGATAATGGAATGCACGTGTGATCATTTCTGAGATGCTGGATTAATTGAAGTTGCTCAATAGCTATTCGTTTAATTCTTGAGTAGGTGGGGTTTTCAATTTCGAAGCTGTGTGGTGAGATCTGAAAATGTTGTTCCAACTTCAAGAAATTTGGAAGAACTTAGAGTAGAACTATAGCAATTGACTTTGCTAAAATTTTTGCTCGAAACACAAATATAAGGCATTCTTGAGCTTTCACTTTTTATATTGAGTTTGGAAATCATTCTTCAATTATGATTCTTTTGGGTTGGGAAACATGTTTCTGATCGCTATGTTTTAGCAGGTTTTTATGTTTCTTGAAGTATCAGGAGAACCCTTCTTGTTCTTTCATCTATTTTCTTTAGCTTTTGATCCCACTTTGGGCTTATGGTTTTATAGTTTCAATGTACTTATGGTGTTCCCTTTTCTATTCTGCAATGCTGATTTTGAATTTCACCTGGTCTGCTTGTTGATTGTTGTACACAGACTTGTCCCCTATTGCTTCGAGTTTTCACCAAGGTATGCTTCCCATTTTTGAAAAACAGTCTCATGCTTGCTTTCTATATTAATAAATTATCCTAATATATAACATCAGAAACTTTTAACAGGTTGGAGGCCATCATACTGATGAAAATTTTGCTGTGAGGGGCAAGGAACCCAAAGATGAGGTCCAAATATATACATGGATGGATGCAACCTTGCGTGAATTAACTGATCTGGTATGAGAAGTTGCTGCAGTCTTCTGCATTGTTTCTGTTTGTCACCCTCTTATGTCTCTAAGTAGCGTGTATGTAATTGTATGGCTTATCTAACCCCATTTTAGGCTGTAAGAAAAGATATTTTAGTTGAGGCAGAGTCAGATTCCTTTTATGCTTCTATGTTACAACATGATGATTTGATCTCATTATTAACATGGTTAGCATCAATGAGCGCTTGAATAATTGTTGAGACAGTAATTCTGTACATCCTGGAAAAAGTTTTTGCAGAATGGAGCATCCATTGTGTTTCTGTTTGTGTTGCGAAAATTCCCATTAGCTTAGCATCCATTATCACGTTATACATTTTTGCAAGTAACAATAAGCCATTAAAGACTGAAGTCACTGAACAAAGTTATTTATTAGTAAGTCCGCCCTCTGTATTTCTTATATGTTTGCTTCTCTTCTCAATGGTGTTTTTTTGTTGTCCTTTAGGTTAAAGAGGTGGCTCCTGAAGCGAGAAGACGAGATGCTACGCTGTCCTTTGCTTTGGTCTATCCTGATAAACGTGGTAGTTTTGTTCTTAGAGAGGTCAGTTTCTCTTGCTACGCAAATTTTGGGTTTGCATAGTATTTTGTGTCTCGTGACCAACATTGCCTGCAATTTTTATTTTTAATGATGATGATTTGATTAACATATATAAGTAGCTCTATGTATACATTCTAAGAAATAAAGTAGCCTTTGAAATGCAAAAGCAAATTATTGATTCTGTTATTGAGATGAGTTCTTTGTTTAATCAAGGCGGGAGAACCTTTTCTTACCCTAATCCAAGGTGGCCTGATAGTGGGAGCAAGGCATTGGGTGATCTTAGCTTTCAGGTAACCTTGTTTCCTGTGAACCCTGTGTAGCATAAATGTTAGCTTTATTACTAATATGCTTTTAGTGAACTACAAATAACCAAGATTTGTACATCTTACAAAGACAAAATCCTAAAATGTTGCAATTTGCTGAAACCTGCGAACTTTTGGAGTTTCCTCATATAGATTAAAAACCCAAAGGTTATTTATTTATTTTTTAATTAGTTTTTTTATATGTAATCTGCATATCATCAAAGAAATGAGATTTGGCATGTTCTTTGCATGTACAGATAGGCGATTACTTGGATGTGGCAATCACTCTAAATCAGTGATCCTTGTTGCTGTTGTGTGCTGAATCCTATTGTGAGCATAACCAACTGCATTTCTCTTTCGGTAGAATCACATTTAGCTCGTGTTTGTAAGATGACCTTTGTGAGTAGCTCTAGGAATGATGTGAATTCTATTTGGAACACCGATTGCTGAATAGCTTTGTAGAGGTCATGGATTTACTTCTGAGTAAGGGAATTTAAATTGCTTGGTCCATTTATGATGCTGCTCTACTTCCCTTTTTTTTCAGGTTCGACTAGTCTAAGAATTATTGATAACTAAGAAAACTTAGTTTTCTGGGTTATTTAGGATATAGTTCACTAGTTTGTGGTCTGACCAGAAATTCGGCATACAATTTTTAATGAAACTTTATGCTATTTTCAGAACGATCCATAATCTCAAATATTAAATAAAATTCTTGTGTTCGTGGGTTGGGCGGTGGGCCTAAACCATATCGAACTCTTCATTGATGTCACTACGTCCGTATACGAGGATGTACGTGTACCTAAAACTTAAGTTGTAATACAAAATCTTTTTTCTAAAAATACTTAAAACAAAATAGAAGTATAACTCATGTCACAATCTTACAGACATGATGCATCGGCTTCAGATTAGGTTTGTATATTAGAGGCGAAACAGAATCTAGTCCTTTGGCTTGATGGAAACAAAATACTAGTGCAAAATAACCACACTTAAAGTAACCTTTTTGGGTTCACGCCGTTTGGGTATGCCATTCGCATCGCCTAGTTTGTGCCGTCTGCCTTTACGCACCATCATCTGCGTTGTCGCACACATCGTGCACTACTAGTAAAGCTGTCAAAATTGCTCAAACCAGAGCAAATCGGTACTAAAATAGGCCTGGCTGCCCAACCAGGCTTCTAGCCAAATAACCTGCTAGAATTTTGTATTATATATTTGGTTGGGGTAAATATCAGTTTATGTCGTGTTTTTTTACTTAATGTCCCAATGTAAGCATATTATTATTTTGGTTCCTAACGTTTCAGAAAATTTTACTTAATGTCTCTCCGATCAAATTTCGGCATACAAACGCTTATGTGGTGGCGGCTGTCAGAATTTTATGTTGGACTCTATGTCATTATAAAAATGAAATAAAAACATGAAAAAACTCATTCTATTTTTCCCTTATATTGACGTGGAAAAGAAATGAAATAATGTCGTTTTGTAGGAGCTCTTTTACGTTTTTATTTGATTTTTATATTGACGTGGAGTCCAGTAAGAAATTCTGGCAGCCAAGTAAGCTTTGTATGCCGGGAATTGATTGGCGAAACATAAGTGAAATTTTCTGAAACATTAGGGACCAAAATAATAATATGCTTACGTTGAGATATTAAGTGAAAAATCGCAAAACATTTGAACATTAATGATATCTACCCATTTGGTTGTCATAAGTTCTGCTTTTGAGTAGTAGTTGCACATCTATCAAATTAAAAATCTTGGCTTCAAAACTTGGAAGCAACATCTTTTAAGCTATTTACAAATTAAATATGGGCGAATAGGTAGAGCTGGTTTGGCCCGATAACCTAGTGGCTCATACAGGGTTGGGTTGAGTTGAGTTGGATTGGGCTGAGCATTATGCTGTCAGACAAAGAAATCCAGCCTGGCTGGCCCGACCCGATTTTTACCTTTACCCAGTAGGCTCAATCGGAGCCGGGCCACTACTCTTAACAACTCCACGCATTACCATTTCTGCAGTCGCATGGACAGAAGAGTGAGGGAAGAGAGCGTAGTGTATATTCATGGAAGGCTAAGGGAATAGCGATCTAATTTTTTTGTTATTATTCTATAATTTGAAAATCAAGTTGTTTTTTTAGTAATTTATGGGGACTAATATTATTGTTATCTTGCAAAAATTTTGCCTAAATGTATTTGTTATTTATTATCAAATATCTTGTTGTTTATAAGAACTAATGAAAATTTGTATTAATAAAAACATTGTATGATATATATAATATAACATGGGATTAAATTCACGCAATATCATTATTATACCAAAATGAACACGAGTAACGTAACAGAAATGACCGCATTTCCAACTCAAAAAATAAAATAAAAAAAGAATGACTGCATCAATGACAATTGACAAATAGGTAATATTTTTATTAGGTTTTTCCAAAGGAGTTGTTAGATTATTTATTTATTTAGAAGAGGGTTGTTACTTGTTAGAGGTGTTAATCAGCACATTGAAAAATGTCCAAAAGAGTCCATATACAAAGCCATTAGCCTCTTATGTAAAAGCAGTCAACAGAATTACGACAAAAAAATTGTAATGTTTATGGGTTTGAGATATGTTAATAGTAAATTAACTCTGCAGAAATTTATATTCACGAATCATTCGTTTTATTGCATGAGAATGGACAGGGCTTGGTATCATCATTTACTTAGCATAGTTCCAAGTAATTTTGAACAAAGCATCAAACATTTTTTTTCTCCTTTTCGATACTGCAATGACCCATTCTTATATCATATGTGTATATATATATATATTTATTATATTAATTTTAAGAGTTTGGATTTAGAAATTGGGGGGTTAGAGCCAGCAAAGTATAAGGGGTAAACGTTGTCTTTTTAAATAAATAAATAAATAATAGACTAGTATGAGTTAGTATTGTAGTTCGAATCAAATTGATCCTTGATTTTATATCCATTCAATTGTTTCGATCAAATAGTCAAACGGTGTATTTTAAATAGTGCTAATGCATAGAACTGATAGAAGTGGTAAAAGAAAAATAGGAAAAGTACTTTAGCTTACTCCATAAAACCATAAATTTTCCAATTATTTTGGCTTAACAAAACCAAAGTACCCTTTTGACATCTGCGAAAAGCTGCGCCAGCAAGTGACATGTCAAAAACTTAACTTTTTGCATTGATTTTGTTTCGAAAACATGTTAGAACGGAGCTCCAAAACAATTTAGTCTTTGCATTTGTTTTTTAAGATTAAATTTATGTAAGAAGGTTGGTAAGCATTTATTGAAAAAAATGTTAAAATTCAATTCAAAGCACAAACACTATTCATTTATAAACTTAAAATTTGTAAATTTTAATTTAGGGGAGGCGAAATTAATTCGAAAAAAATGTATTTCTACAAATATCAAAACATTGCGCTTCGTTGTGTTAAGGTAAATTAATATTCGTTTCTACAAATTAATTCAAAAAATTTGCATTTCTACAAATTAATATAAGCATGTTCATGAATACACGTTAGTACACAGTTGTAATTTAGCCCAAACATGATTTCTTTTGTTGATGTTATGTTACTGGAAATATAACTTTAATGTTTAGGATATGTTATTGAGTACAAAATTATGATCTCCAAATTTATTTATTTACTTATTTTATATTACTGGAGTGACTAATTTAATATTCAAGACGGTCTAATGGATAAATAACACATTAATTAACATGTATGAAGAGTGCACGTCTGAACCGTGAATTTGTGCACGTATGTAAGACGTGCACGGATGAGTAGCATGTGCGGATGAAAGTCGTGCACGTCTGAAGATGAATGACGTGCAAGGAACATGCATGCACGGATGATTCATGCCCACCATCCATCCATGCCTAGAACATGAGTAAAATTTTCAGTGTTATTATCTTCTTTTGCTACAGGTGGCATGGCAACTTATCATTATACCTCATGATTATCATTTCGATAAAGCATAGTACATAGACGGCGATGAACTTTCATAAGAGAGATTCATTAGCAAGTAAGCAACAATGGTGGGTCTGATTATATATGCTTTTCTACACAACGAGCGCTAGTGATGGGAGAAGAATAAAGGTATCGCTGAAAACTGGTACTGATTTGTCCCGATTGACTTTGGAACAAAAAAATGATCAGTTGTGTATATGATTGGAAAAGACAAGCAATCTATAGACATGATACACATATAGACAAGATTATATAGTTCACACTGGTCTACAGTCTTTCCTGAGTTTGATACAAGATGTACTAGCTCGACGGTATATGAAGACGAGCTGGTGTCTTCAAATGAGGAGAAAGACGGGAATCGACATACAAACATCTTTGATTCATTGACTATTAGATTTGATGCTTAGATTCGGCAACCAGGGCATACTAATAAGGTTATTGGGCAACACAACTTATCATCTGAACATCAGCATGGTTGCGAGGCTCATGCTAGAGATGACGATAACAAAGCATGAACTTTGCAGTTGGGTGATTCCACTATTTGATTTTGACAATGCGCTGCCATTAGATTGAGTCTTCATGAGCTCAAACTAGCCATTTATGTGTGAATTTGATATTTAAGACGAAAGATGATGACGATTGTCATGGGATTGTACCACTTGGATAATCATGTAAAGGGCATGGTGGACCGCTTGAGCAAGGCACGCTCAAGATATGTTTGGAAGCATGATAATGATTGTCCTTTTAAGCTATGAGCAGTTTAGAGGGCAACGATATGAAGAGTAATTAAGTTCAACAAGAGTCATACATGTCATTTGGATTTGAATCGCATTGCCCTACAACATGTGCCTACTAAGATTGTTGGTAAGTATTTTGCACAAAAATTGATCGATGAAGGGGTGGTATTGAAGCATAGAGAGATTATTGGAGAGATGTATCGACTATTTGGCATTGAGATTGATTATAACCTTTACTTTCCGAACAAGAAACATCACTTTATTGAGAAATGACATATAACGATTTCGATCGATCCTATCAGTTGTTCCCGTCATAAATGCAGTTGTTAAGAAAATATAATCATGAGACACTATATAATATTGAGACGGCCCATGATGGCGAGTTTCAATATTTGCTTCTTACTTTTTGACAGAGTTTGCATGGTTTTAAACAATATTTGCGACGAGTCATCGTGGTAGACGAGACTTATCTCAAGGGAAAGAACAAAAGAATTTATTTTGTCGTTGTTAAGAATGATGAGAACAAAAGAGTCTTCATGCTTGCTATTTGGTTAGTTCCGATAGAGAATGAGGAGTCACAAACTTAGTTTATCTCAGCTACGCTTGTGTTTTTATCAGCTTGATGATCTATTACTTGTGTCTAATTAACATAAGGGCATCGAAAAAGATATAAAGTTCGTGTATCCGAACGTTCCACATGTGTTGTGTTGTTACCATTTGCAGAAGAATATGGTGCGATTTGGGTCACATGTAGCTCTAGTTTTCAAGTTAGTGGCATATGCCCATTGATCTGAGAAGTTCGAGAAGAATTTTCTTGCAGTGCAGGTTCAAAAACTGACAGTGCAAAGTCATCTACTCTCCATTGGGGAGCATATGTGGTCTAGGTTGAAGTGCCTTGTACGATGCTATAGTTTCATGACTTCGAACTCGATGGAAAGTTTGAAGAGTCGATTATTGTAGGCTTGACGTCTACTGATTTGCTTGTTGCTTGAAACTTTTCGATCTACTACGGAGAAATAGTGACGATCGATAAGCCAGTGCAACAAGGTTGTGTGAGTTAACAAAAGATGCATAGTCGAAGCTTCATGTATCGTCTAAAAGGGACGTCACTTGATTTTTCGTGAAACGACAATGCACATGTTTAAAATCAAGGAAGAAAACATATCTTACATTGTTGACCTTCAAAATCCGACATGTGAATGTCGTTAATTATATTTGGACGAAATCCCTTGTTGTCACGTTTGCACCACTATTTGGTCTAAATTGGATTAGTATAAATACTTATTTTTAGTGATCTAATTTATCTTGTGATTAATTTGTTTATTTGTTTTAGGTGTACTAGTTTACAAGTTACTGATTTTGTGACTCACTATTTGTTCGGAAAATTTTGTCTTAACCGTCTGTTTTGATTAGATCCCAAATCTTTCTAATTATTGTCCTGCTAATGTAACTAGTATTGCTCACATGTTAGGGAGTTAACCTTTTTGGTTATAGGTTTCAGCAGAAGAACTGTCAATTTGGACAGGCCCAGGACTGATGGAGTTCAAGCAATAATGAAGCCAGTGTACTGATAGGAGTATCAGTACCATCACAACTGAAGAGAAGCACTGACTAAAGATCGTGTTATGAAGACTGAAGTCAGTCATACTGAAGACTGAAGATTAACCTAAAGAGTAAGTGGAAAACTGAAGACTGACGCCGGAAGACTGGAGACTTGACATTACTGAGAGCAAATAAGTTAGAAATATGACTAAGTATCATACCAGCAGTAGGATAGCCAAAGCTTGCTGATGCAAGTCAAAACTGGCTACTAGAAATCAAAGTTGATAATCAATAGATCAAGCTGGTGATAAGTAGACAAAGCTGGCTAATGAAATGTCAAAGCTGACTATATCTACATCAAAACTGAAGCGTCATATTGAATCAAGTTCTCAAACTAACAAAAGACGGAGTCCAGCTTGCTGATAAAAGACGAAGCAGTCTCGACTAGCCTAACCTGAAGTCAATGTACTGATAAAACACGAAGATATTTAAGAGTGTTTGACTCGTCATATGTCATAGTGTATTTGCAGAAGATCCTAACATGCCAGATTATATTTTTAGAGTTACAGAGCTACATTGTACGATGATGTAGACCCTGACAGCGACGTACGAGGATTAAAATGACAAATAGAATGGATATGATTGGTGCTCCCTCCAACGGTACCATTCATCGCCCCCTCTATAAATAAGCACAAAATCCAACCTTTGAAGGTTACCGAAATACTACGCATTCGGATATTTTCAAGCATTCAAAGCCCAAAGCTCAAGAACTTATACCCAGCGATTTTGAAGAAATGAGTTCACAGAGTTACTCATTAAACCTTCAGAGCTCAAATATTCTTATCAGCTCAAGATTTCATCATACACTCCTTTAAGTTCTAGGATACTACTCCGCGTATCTTAAGCCTAGAATTCCTGAGTTTGTCTCCTATGACAACTCATCTTTTAGTTGGAAAACCCTCTACTGAAAACCGTTAGTGTTATTTACTGAAAGCTTGGTTATCTTGCACCCGTAAACAAGAGGTTAGGTCGACTGCACCCGTAAGCAGTCAGAAGTTTCCTAGCACCAATAAGCATAGGAGGAACGCCCAGTTCAATGGGATACATAAAGATTAAGTTTGTATCTAGATTTATATCTTGTACGTAAATAAGACCAAATCCCAGTTAGTGGATTAACTGAGCAACCAGTTCGTGGATGTAAGAGTCGATCTCTCCGAACCAAGTAAAAACCAAGTGTTATTTACTTTCAGTTCTTTACTTTCAGTTTCGTATTCACATTGCATGTTATTGAACTAAACATCACCAACACACATCAGCACAACATTATTTTGAAACACTCTATCACTATCAATTTGATACTAAAGAGATAAAACTGAAAACTAACTAAGCCTTTATTCGACTAAGTGTTTTTCGCCAGTTTGAGCTTTCAATTAAGGCAAAACGTAACCACCATATTCCATATGCACATCAGTTATTTGTCAAACTGACCAACTGCCACAGCAATCAGTAGGTTTACTAACTGATATTACTTTGATGAAGACTCCCCTTATCTGAACTAATCAACAGAATTGACATCAATATTGAACTATCATCAATTAATTGATAGCTAATGTCACAGTAGCAAGTCCAGTCTTGTAAAAAGAAAAGTTTTAAGTTTACCTAACTAGTGTATTCCCCCCATACACCAGTATGTACCACCAGGGACCATCACTATTATAACCAAATTTCATCATGGCCCAGCGTCGGCCTCAGCGTGTCCGACGTTGGGCCTCTCTCTTGTCCAGATTCGCGCGATCCACCCAACGCCGGCTTCGTCGAGTCAGCGCTGAGGTGTGCTCTCTGTATCCCCAACAATGTTGCACCCAACATCGATTTCATCGATTCTGGTACTGGGGTACAATCTCTGTTTCTCCAACGTCAGCGCGAAGCACACCCGCACCGGCTTCGCCGAGTCCGACGCTGGGGTACGTTTTTTGTCTTCAAATACTTCAAACACGCTCAAAACCTGTAAAAACCTAAAATTAACTTATTCCATAGAAAGATATCCCAAAATTATGAAAATAGGCATCAAGTTAACAAAACAACTCAAGAAAAACACAACAAAAACATGCAAAGCAGACACAATCGGTGGTTGAGGGCTTGTCTCATGTCACCAAATATGCTCAAGATGCAAGGGTCGAGGCCACAACAAATGTTCAGAAACATCACTTATTTTCTAAGGAGATGAATCATCTATGAAAATGAGACAACAAAAGAAAATTATAGTATTTTTCAGAGTGAATATCATATAAGAAATGCATATCTTATGTGTGTTAGAATAGGGATATTTGCTATTTACTGTTATTTAAGTTGTGTTGATTTTCAATGGGTTTTAATTTTATGGTTTTTCAATGGTTTTTAATGTTAGGGATATTTGTTATTTAGTGTTGTTTGGTGTTTTGCTAGCATATTTTATTATTTGCTCTTTGAGAACGTATTGATAAGTGAAAATTGGATGAGATTAATGTACACCTCGATAGGAGTCCGTGGACGCAAACAGATCGAAAATCGGAGCTCAAACGAAAGAGAACATAGCAACAAAAAAAAGGTCGTGCGTGTAGTCGAGTGAGGAGTTCGTCTGCTGCACGTATGGGCAAAATTTGCACTTAGCAGCAGATGTTGGAGTTAGCAGAAACTATCTGCCTAGTGGCTAAGTTAACGGTTGGTTTAAAAGAGCAAACGCCGCGGTTAGCGTGGCCTATCTGGTGACCACGTGCAATCATTTTTCAGCTATGTTCTTTCTCGTCTGAGCTCGATTTCTAATTTGTTTGATCTTACAGACTCCTACCAAGATATACTTTAATCCAAAATGTACAAAAGAAAATTGTTCAAAGGCGTACACCGTACACGGGTGTGCATCGTGCACTAGCATGTACCCTAAACAAGCTTGTACCCTAAACCATTTTTAAAACAATTGTTTGTTTCTCGTTCATAATACATTGATGCAATAGTTATGTTTATCATTTTTTGTCATACTAGATTACCAATACATAGTAGGATTACAATTATATAGTGGATGTTAGATCACCATTTTACAATTATATAGTGGATAAACAATATATAGTAGGAATACAAATATATAGTGGATTACCAATGCATAGGGAATGACATACTAATTTATAGTAGAATTACAAATACTAATTATAATATATCAATATACTAGATTTCAAAGACATCGTATAACTACAATTACAAATACTAATTAGAACTAACAATACTTAAAAATGGTACATCTATCGTTGAAAATGACAGTTGTTGCAATAGATGAAAAAAAAGAAATCAAAATGTTATGTTTCCTAATAATCCAAATTTGAATTCTTTTGTGGTGTAATCCATTATGAGTATTTTAATCCTTTTAAGCCAAAATAGATAGAAAACTCATACTTTTATGGATGTGGACAGAAAATTTATACCAATGTTTTTGGCTATACGTAAAGTTCTCTCTTTTAAATATATTGAATTAAATATAAAGCCTACCAAGTGTGAAGGATAACAGTGTCTTTTAAAATTAAATTAGTGAGCTAGTGTTGCAATCCCAATTAAGGGGGCGTTTGGCTGATCTTATAAGCTATTTAAAATAACTTATAAGTTGTTTAAGAGCTTATAAGGTCAATAAATGTGTTTAACAAATTAAGTTGTTAGAGAGCTTATAAGTTTTCAAAATAAGTTCTGAGAGCTTATAAGCTCTATTTAAAAAAAGCTCTAAAACCCAACTTATTTTTTAATGATCTTATAAGTTGCAATAAAACTATAAAAATAACCCTGATATGTTTTCTTATTTCCATGTTTACATTTGTTATCCAAACACTTTAACATCTTATAACCTTTTAATACATCATATCTTATAAGTTCTTAAAACAACTTATAAGTTGTTGGAGCTTATAAGCTTTCTAAAATAAGCTTAGCCAAATACCCTCTAAATCAATCCATTAATACTATTCTTATTTATGTACTCGTACAATCCTTTTGATTAAACGTTGCATTTATTTCAAAATGTTGAATAAATACTATTCTCTCCATTCCTTAATTTATTTTCTGAGAATTTTATATACGAATTTTAATAAAAATTATAGATATATTAAGATCAGAGTAAGAATCTCACATTAGTGTAGTATTAATTAAATTAGTAGCGGATCATGAGTGATAAAATATATAAATAACTATTGTTTTTAAGGGTAAGAAATAGAAATAATAATGAACCATAAATAATAAAAAGTGTGAAAAAATAATATTATTAAAACAATAAATAAATAATATTATTAAAACAATAAATAAAGAATATTTATGAGATAATTTTATAAATGGAATAGAAAAAAATTTGAAAACATGTAAAAAAAAGAAACGACAGAGAGGTACATAGGAAGTACGTTTTAAGAATTAGATTAATAATTTTGGTCTCATAGGCTTAACTCAGTTGGTTAAGAGCTAGCAGATTGAAATAAGGACCATGGATCGAATTCTAACAGTCGTAGTGTGGGAGTTTCACCCTCTTTAAGGTGGCTCCTTGTGGGTAATAGATAAAGTTCCTCTAGCTTCTTAACCGCTAAGTTATCGTGATTTATCCCCTCACATTCTCATGAACTGGGGTATGGGGAGTCTCGGGGAGAATTTCCCCTTTTGGAACAAAGATTAATAATTTCGAACTCTATTGGTGAAAAATACAATCCTCGTTGGAATGCTTATTAAAACAGTTTTTTCTTATTAATTACTAAAAGATAAATGGTCCATGTCATTATCACGGTACATGCATCGAGACTAGGGCTGGGGAAACGGTTTTCGGTTATCGGTTAATACCGAACCGAACTAAAATCGTATCATGTTCGATTAACCGAATACCCCATATTCGGTTTGCGGTATAATATTTTAATTTTTTTCGGTTTTCGGTTAACCGATAACCGAACGATTATTAACTGAAAAACCGAAAATCTTTTCTATTTTATTAATTATTTTAATTTTTATAAATCTGTAAAAACTAATTACTAATATTAATTAAAGTTAAACCCTATTATTCTAATGTATCAATTATCATTGTATATATCCTTCCCGGGTTCCCCTCCCAGCCCTAAAATACAACTACGCAGTCACGCTCTCACAAAGAGTGTTTCTTTCTAGTACGTCACTTCCTCTCCAACCAGCACAATCGTTGTCAATCGTTCGCGCAACCCAATCTTGCACCAATCAGCGCCGCTGCTTGGATATTAGTTCCAAATCACCGTCGAAGAATACTCAAGAAGTTCATCAATCATCAAGATCAAGGTAGCTTCATCACTTACATATGATACCTTTAATTTATCCCTTTGTCATGATTGATCCCTGTAGTCTGTAGAGTTGATATTGAATTTGTGGTTGATTATATATTGATCATGAATTTATGATGGAGACGAGACATAGTTTCACTTGTCAAATAAGCATCTATTTTTTTCATGCAAATTAAAATATAATTTGATTAATTAAGCATAGCATGTCATGTGTTGTCATGTTGATATGCTATCAGCATCTTAGATATTTCTTAGATGGTGGTCATAATTGAAATTAAAGTACCAATGTTCAAGCTCTGCGTCAAATATCATTGTATGGTTGTCTTGAATATTACAAGATTTCATTTTTTTAAAACCAATTAGCATCGTCTTTCTCTGTCACCAATTTTTCATAAGAATTTGTAGGCCATATCAAATTAAAGCATAGATGAAATTAATTACAATGAACAAAAGGCGAATGCGTAAATATTCTTGTTTTGTTTTGCATTAATTTTGCTAGCTCTTTTTTTGTTTTCTATGCAAATTCAAAACTTGTGTTGATGATAACATTTCATCTCAATATATATGTTAAACATATTCAAAAGAATCCACGAAAACGTCATAGAAATATTTCAGAATGTGTGTTTGATGTTGTATGCTTGTATTGTAAACTATATGTTTGAGATTGTACTTCATGGGCCTGATTTTGTACATGTGATTATATGAATATTATTTAGAATTAGATGGAGGCATCAGAGAGTTTTCAATCTCATACACAACAAGCTTCAAATGCACCTCTAATTGCGGATGAGAATCTTGAGATATTAGAAGATGAACCGGAGACACAAATACAGTCTCAGGCTACTGTGATCGGGAAGAAGCGAAAGAAAATTGAACTAAGATCAATTCATTGGAAATATTACACTGCAATAGAATTTAAAGTAGGGAATCCTCCTGTTATAAAGAGAAAGGAAAGATGCAATCGATGCAACACTGAGATTGCAGCTGATCCCAGGTCAAATGGCACCACTGCTTTGAAAAATCATACTGAAATTTGCAAGAAAAGATATGAAGCAACTGCTGGTTAAAAAGTGTTGAGCTTCCAACCTAGTTCAGGTGATGGAAGTGGGACGTTAACAAGTTGGAAGTTTGACCAACGGGATAGTAGGTTAGCTTTATGCGAAATGATCATCATCGATGAGCTTCCTTTCAGATTTGTGGAACGAGAGGGGTTTAGGAAGTTTCTTGCTCGTGTTTGTCCTAATTTAAGGATTCCAAGCAGACAAACGATAAGATAAGATTGTGTGAAGCTTTTTGTTGAGAAGCGGGAAAGTCTGAAGTCTTACTTCATAAAAAAAGGCATGGGAAGAGTATCAATCACCACAGATTGTTGGACTGCAATCAATAATACAAACTTCATTTGTGTTACGACGCATTTCATTAGAAAAGACTGGGTCTTGCACAAGAAGATAATTGCTTTTCGCAAAATTATCAGTCACAAGGGGATCGACATCGGTGATTCGATTGTTGAAGTACTGAATGAGTGGGGTCTGGAAAATATTCTATGCTGCACTATGGACAATGCAAGTGAAAATGATGTGGCAGTTAGATACATTAGTGACTTCCTTTACATATGGAAGACGAGTGTTATGGGTAGGAAATACCTTCATCCGCGTTGTGTGGCACACATCAATAATTTGGTGGTATCAGACGGCTTAGATGAGATTGACTTGTATGTGAGACGAGTTAGAGAAGCCGTGAAGTGGATTAAGTCTTCACCAAAGAGGAGTGAAGAATTCACGAAATGTGTGAGAGCATTCAACATTGACAGCGAGAAATCATTGAGCATGGATGTGCCAACAGGGTGGAATTCAACCTATTTGATGCTAGAGTCGGCTAAGCCATTTGAGGCGGCATTTAAGGTCTATGCATCGATGAATGCTTCATTTGTGAGTGAATTAAATCAAAAAAAAGCACAAAGATAAGCCCATCGGATCGCCTCAAGAGGATGATTGGGTCAATGTGAGGAAGATGATGGAATACTTGAAGACTTTTTACGACTTTACCCTTCTCGTCTCTGGCACCACTTATGTCACTGTCTATTTGTTTTTCAAAGAAATGTGTGACATATTTGAGATCATTTCTAACTTAGAGATGAGTCAAGATACTGAAATAAGTGCTATGGCGACGCAGATGAAGAACAAGGTTGCAAAGTATTGGCTGGAGGAGAATGATCTAAATCCAAAGTTGAACAAGATTCTTTACATCGCTGCATTGTTGGATCCACGACAAAAGATGAAGCATGTTGAAATGTGCTTGAAGAAAGTGTATGGAGGTGCTCGAGGTATCGAATTGGTAACACATGTGAGACATTCGATGAATGAATTGTTCGAGCTTTATAAGAAGCAGTTGACTCGACTTACAATGTACCACGAGCCACCTCATTTGTATCTCATTCACAAGTGGCTTCTACTATTGTCCATCGCCACCGTCATCGATCCCGACGTCCTCGAGGTTCTTGTGCTAGTTTAACAAGACAAACTATTGAACAAGAATCTGAGGATATTTCAGAGTTGACAATCTACCTTTCTGAGAAGCAGCATATTGAAGATAAGGCGACAGAAAATCAAGAGGATGATGGTGCGATTGACACATTTGACATCCTAAAATGGTGGTTGACAAACGTTGTGCGCTATCCTGTTCTATCAGAGATGGCTAAGGATATTTTAGCTATTCCGATATCCACCGTAGCTTCTGAGTTCGCATTTAGCACGGGAGGTCGTGTTCTTGACCAATTTAGAAGCTCATTGAATCCAAATATGGTTGAGGCTCTGATTTGCTCATCAAATTGGTAAAGATCAAGCTCAATTTTCATGAACGATGAAGAAGATGTGTCCGAAGAAGAACAAGATTTTTTTTTTGAAACAAGTGAGCACATGTACTTAATAAGTTAATATTAAATTTTATTTATTTTCAATCTTGACAATTAACATTATTTTTTGATTTGTTATTTATTTCTTTACAATGATGACTTCACTTGGTTTTGTTGGAGAGACGAGCGGAGCTGCGGTGAGTGCGCTAGCAGCGAGTGGTACCAACACCGACGGAGCTTGATTATGTTGCATGAACATGATAGTTTCTTGATGGATTGATATTAATTGCTTTGATTTATTTTTAATTATTGATGGATATTTGATGAATTTTTTTATGGACATTAAAATTTGAAAAGTTTAAACATCTAATTGCAAAGTTGTATCTTATTACATGTCGTTTCTTATAAATTCATGTAATTTTCAAGCAATTTTTCGGTTAACCGAAAACCGAACCGCACTAACCGATGCAGTTTTTGGTTAGCCGAACTTAATAAAAGGTTCGGTTTCGGTTATTAAATTTATGAAAATTTCGGTTCGGTTAACCGAAAAAATCAGTACGATTAACCGAAACCGAACCGTTTCCCACCCCTAATCGAGACCATCTCCTAATTCTGTGACAAAAGATGCAGAAAAAGAATTAATTAAATCATTAATTATGTCTAATAAATCATTAGTGTCTGTGTCATCTCTTAATTCTGTGACAAAGATGCAGTAAAATGATTAATTAATTCTGTGACATCGAGACCATCTCTTAATTATGTCTAATAAATCATTAAATTAGACTAACGAAATAAAGGAAGTAGAAATTAATTTAAAAAGGAAAATTGGTTTGCCCGTTGCCGCATAGCAGATCCGACCCGGATATGCAGATCGCTCTTCAAAACCTCTCTCGCTCTCTCTCACACACACACCACACACAGGCACGCACAGCAAAAGGAAAATCCACGTAGTTACGCTTTAGTGTGTGTTCTCGTGAATCCAGATTTATACATTGACGCTTAATTATGAACTTGATTAAGTAGCCTGAATGATAATTCGAGATCTCCTTCTATATTTTGTCCGTACGTCGCGATTTTCTCTCTCTAGAGTTGTATCACGTCAATGTGCGCAGTGCGCACGATATTCACCGATACCACTTGTGACTGCTTTTGAAGGTCTATGATAGGGCATGGCGATTAAGAGGGGATCACAGTCCGCCGGCGGCAAGAGTAAAGGCATTGGATCTCGCGTCTTCGCTTCCGTCGTCGTGGTTTTCCTCACATTCGTCGCCTTCTCCTTTCTATTCGAAGGCCGCGGTCTTTTTGCTGCCGTTTCTTCCGGTTAGTCTATCTGAGACTTTGTTCTACTGTTGTGTTTTGTTACTTTTTTTTGGCATTTTTTCAGTTGGGAATCAATTGATTGTATGGGAAATCGTGGTATTGGTGAAGTTTGTGAAATGTAATCGTACCGTTGGGGTTTTTTGGAGTTATAGAAGCAGTTGTAAATCTTGAATTTCTAGACATAGTAGTTGATTATAGATCATTTATTTAGTAATGAGGAGCGTATATATGAAACGGACGGTTACTCTCATTTTCAATGGCTTAATGTTTTTGGATTTAGCCAAAACTTGATCACTGTTCAATTCTAAAAACCAGCGTTGGTTAATTGCATGGTCTCCTGTTCGCCCAGTGCGTCACAATGCACAGGAGACCAGTTGTTGGATTTAAAGCATTGGCGTTAACTGACTTTTATGACATATAATGTGTTCTAACTGGATACGGAAGTGAAAATGGTTTGTTAAAACGCAAATTCACTATTAACCCTAACACCTACGGCCGGCCTACCGTAGTTGGATAGTGCCCAGATTGTTATCTTGGTGATGCTTAAAAATTTTATAGTTGTCTATGAGGAGTAGATTTGCTTCTCATGCAGTTAAAATGTATTTCTCTCTCAAAATTCAAATTCGGATTTCAGTGATTAGGATCATGAAATGACTCAGATCTTGTAAAGTCATTGTCTCAGTTTTATTTGTTTTTATGTTTTGATCCTACCATATGATTGACAAGCCGTGTTTGCTTCATTACTATAATTAGAATCTACCCCATTAGGAGTTCTGAGTTTTGTTTACATTTTAGATATTCCGCATTTGTTTCTCTCTACATTTAGGTAGACTTCTTGAAATGGTTGTTGGCGAAGAAGAAAATGGGTTGCACACAAATCTTAAGGTGAATGGAGGTGATTTTGTCAGTGATTTCAGTGAATGATCACGGTATTGAGAGAATCTATTGGAGATGGTATGAGAGCGGAGAATGTTCATAGGCATACAAAATTAAATGTGCGTGCCTGTTTCTGAAGGTAGCCTGTCATAGATCTAAGGTGGAGGCGTCAAGAGTTGTTAGAGCCCTCTGTTCTTTCAGTTGTGCTATTTATTTATTGCTTTATATTATCTATAATTTGTAATCTATCGCCCCCTCCTTCTCTCTTTCCCTGTCTCTCTCTCACACGCACATTCAGAGACATGCAGACACGTAGGATCTGCATAGAAGGCGAGGATGAAGTTAGCAAATAGTTATAGATAGAAACCATCCCATATAATTGATTGGATATGTTGCTAAACCATGTGCCTTTTTAGCCCAATTATATTTTTCCCATCTTTCCTGTGGTCATCTGAAACATTGGATTCTATATTTACTCATTTAGTTCAAGCATGTGCGCGTATGGTTAAATGTCATTCTTTTTCTCTGACGACTAGTAATGCGAACCTATGACTCTGCAGGTCAGAATGAATCATCAATTGTTTCCAGCAGACAGGTATCCTTGTCTGGCACCTTTGTGTTTGCATGTTTCTGGTGTTTGGCTCAGATGTATAGTTTGATAAGAAGGTATTACTTTTAGCAGGATTTAAATTGGAGAGAGAGGCTAGCATTGCAACATCTTAATTCTTTATTCTCGAAAGATGTAGGTTCTTACATTTTAAGTGAACAAATACTGGTTCAAATATTTTTACCTATGATTTTGTACGTGTTTTCCACTGATTTTATCATTCTTATAGGTAATTGACGTTATTAATGCCAGCACAAGTGATTTGGGCCCTCTAAGTATTGACTTTTTTCGAAAAGATAAATTGTCCACCTCTTGGAAAGTAGTTGGGTACAAAGCGTCTGCTGTTAATGCCACTTCTGCTGAGGTTAGCATGAACATTATATAACTTTAGCTAGTGGACAAGTGACATTGCGATAAAAAAAATCCTAAAATTTATTTTCCTTGCTTTTGTTTCTTAAGGCCGCTGGAGAAGCCTCAAAGATCAAGCAAGAAACATCTAGTGTCAAGGAGGAACATACTTCAAATGGTATAGGTTTTTCTGCAAACTCTGCATGCACAATATTTGATTTTGTTACATTTGAATTAGATGTTTGACTAGCCTTTTCACTGCAGAAGATAATTCCGTTTTCTTTGAGACACCAGCTAAATTGGCCCGAAGGGTAAGTCCCTGGACAGGTTCCTGTCTAGTCTCTCAATTCATTGTTCTCTAAAATTAAAAAAAAATTGTGATCTGATTGTTTCACTGAAGAGTGACTATGCTATGCAAATTCTATTCTACTGGTTTTTTTAGCCCATATGAACTTAAGCATCACTGTGCAATAACTCTGCAGCAACTGAGAGAAAAAAGACGTGAAAAGCGTGCTGCTGACATGGTAAAACAAGATGATGAAGTAACTATAAAGCTCGAAAATGCAGCCATTGAGCGTTCTAAATCAGTGGACTCCGCAGTTCTGGGGAAGTATAGCATCTGGAGGAAAGAAAATGATAATGAAAACACTGATTCAACTGTACGCTTGATACGCGATCAAATGATAATGGCAAGAGTTTATATAAGTCTTGCCAGGATGAAAAACAAGACTGAGTTGGCCAATGAGTTGCAGAATCAGCTCAAGGAAAGCCAGCGTTCTCTAGGAGATGCAACTGCTGATTCTGATCTACATCACAGGTAATGGTGTGTAACATTATCTTTGTTTATCAGCTGAATGCTAAATTCTTGTATCTATATTGTTTGAACATGAAATATACTTATGGCAGTGCACCTGAAAAAATTAAACTTATGGGCCAAGTGCTGTCTAAAGCTAAAGAGCAATTGTACAACTGCAACTTGGTCACCGGGAAACTAAGAGCCATGCTGCAATCTGCGGATGAGCAAGTCAGGAGTCTGAAAAAGCAGAGCACATTCCTTAGCCAGCTAGCTGCAAAGACGATACCAAATGGGCTTCACTGTCTAGCCATGCGCTTGACAATAGATTATTACCTCCTCCCCCCTGAGAAAAGAAAGTTCCCTCGGAGTGAGAATCTGGAAAACCCAAATCTTTACCATTATGCCCTCTTTTCGGATAATGTTCTTGCTGCTTCAGTAGTTGTCAACTCAACCATCATGAATGCCAAGGTATGAAATCCTAACTGTCTATGTTTTCTCATACTACAACTAGGTTTATGCGTCTAGTGTTCGTCTTTGCTTTGTATTAAGATAGTATCTTGGCTATTATCAAGCAATTTTACAAAACTGAGTCACTCTTCTATAATATTTTATTGCTAAAATGCATTTGAAGTGATGTATATTCGGAGATACTTGTAAGTCCATTTGGCACATGGTGGAACAACATATGTGCATTTTGGTCAACTCTTTGTTTTAGTTTCTCATGATTTGCATGGCTCACACTCACACATGCATCAGCATCACATAATAACACAGTCTACAAATCTACTTAAATAAACATGTTTTGTCATAAGGTTGTGTGTATCCTCTGTATTGATCCATAAGAATAAGATTGTTGTGCAATGCTTACATATAGGTGCATATGCACAGAAATTATCTTTCACATTTGCTTTGAGAATGGGATTCTAGTGCACAGTATGCATGCACAAGCACAATGTTTGTGCTGCCATTATCTTTTAATATATATTATTTATTTACTTATATGCTGTTCATGTATTATTGGCAGTGATAAGTGGCAGCATTACTCTAATTCAGTCTGAGCCACTTATGGCATGCTAATGATTTGCTTTTTGACATTTCGCTTCTTTTCTTAAGAAAAGCCTCTTTTTTTTTACATGCAGGACCCTGGGAAACACGTTTTCCATCTTGTTACTGATAAGTTGAATTTTGGTGCAATGAATATGTGGTTTCTATTGAATCCCCTGGGCAAAGCTACAATCCATGTTGAAAATGTTGATGAATTCAAGTGGCTGAACTCATCCTATTGTCCTGTTCTACGTCAGTTGGAGTCTGCTGCTATGAAAGAGTACTATTTCAAGGCAGCTCATCCCACCACACTTTCTGCTGGTTCCTCTAACCTGAAGTACAGGAACCCCAAGTATCTTTCAATGCTCAACCATCTAAGGTTCTATCTCCCTCAGGTTTATCCAAAGTTGGATAAAATTCTTTTCCTTGATGATGACATTGTTGTTCAGAAAGACTTGACTGGGCTGTGGTTGGTAGATCTCCATGGAAAAGTAAATGGTGCAGTTGAAACATGTGGCGAGAGTTTCCATAGGTTCGACAAATATCTAAACTTCTCCAATCCTCACATTGCTAAGAACTTTGATCCCAATGCTTGTGGGTGGGCGTATGGAATGAACATGTTTGATTTAAAGGAGTGGAAGAAGAAGGATATAACTGGTATATACCACAAATGGCAGAATATGGTATGACTTGCAATCATTTTCTTCTTCTAATTAATATAATTGTTTGGATGTGTATCGATGTGTGTGTGTGTGTGTGCACATTGTTGGGAGGAGAGGGATGATTTTCTGGTTCTACTACGTTGAAATTGAATTCATTACTATAATGGAGAAGGCTTGGGAAAGATGAAAATAACTTGTCATACCAATCAAGCATAGCAAAAACTAAATCCACATGTATATGTTTCTTGTTCCCCATTTCTATGATTATTGACTAAGTTGCTTGTACTCTTTTTTCTCAAGAACTTCTTAAAACATAGATAAGAAGGATGCGCTAAAGCTCATTTATTTCTTTTTGCTTGTTGGTGTTAGAATGAAGACAGGGTGCTGTGGAAGCTTGGGACTCTACCTCCGGGTTTGATTACCTTCTATGGACTGACTCATCCACTCGAAAAGTCATGGCACGTGCTTGGTTTGGGTTACAATCCGAGCATTGACAAGAAGGAAATAGAGAATGCAGCTGTTGTACATTACAACGGGAACATGAAACCGTGGTTAGAATTGGCAATGACCAAATACAAGCCATATTGGACCAAGTATATAAGGTATGACCACCCGTATGTACGCAACTGCAAACTGGGCGAGTGATGGAGCATTGGAGCGACAATGACAAGGAACAAACTCATCATTAAATGTAGTTGGGTTAAATCTGGTCAAGGCAAGTTCCTGTGAAATGTGTATTGGTCTCTGTGATTCAATTCAATTCATCTAATCATGTCATTAAACGAGCATTGAAAGATTAAAACTCATAGCAGGTCCTCCTACGTTACTTTCGGAAATTGTGTTTGTTGTTAGATGAGGATGCTGGAGTTGCTAATTCTATTCTTTGAACACCTTACTTAATCTTTAGATTTAAGATTTAATTGGACTTAGGTATTTCCTTGTGTAATTATATATTATGGTCATTGGGTTATGGGTAGCCCTGGCTGAGGATATGAATGTATATAGAGAAAGTGAGAAAAACAAATTAAATAAATAAAAGATTTATTGTATATGTCCCCAGCCCTGTTTCAGACGCGACCTACATGAGATCTTTTCTTAAATATTCATATCTTTATTAGGTGATTGAGAAGATGAATTAAGAAAAATTGGTCAAAGTCTTTTTTAATAATGATAGTAATTAAAACAAAATTACCAAGGGGGTATTGGGACGTATCATATGTACTTCATACTATTCGAAACTAGTAGGTTGATTGAGTATGAGATCCATCATAAAAACAGAAAAAATCGTGTTTACGTAAATGGCGGTTACCTCCTTCCCTTGAATCACTTCTGAGGATTGCACCAATTATTTGAGTCATTTTGGATATTTTTGCACCAAAATGTATGGTGCATTTGTAAAACACTGTAAACATCAGAAGTTCAGAAGTACTTTTGCACCTTTGTCCAATCAATTAATGACGCATTAAAAAAAAAGTAGCCAAATTTGTAACTAGTTACTAAAATTGGTCGAACTTTTTTGAGTGCAAATTTACAAATTAATGTCTTCTGGGAGATTTAAGTTAAAAGTAGCTCTACACTTTTCTTTTGCCAGTTTAAATTTAAATGTGAAAAGAGGAATTCAAATCATAGTTTAACTTCTCCAAACTTTTACAAATGGAAAATATTTGAATCTAAAAACAGAAAAAGAAAAAAAAAGTCATTTGGTGGCGGATATTTTTAGGGCATACGAGTGGGTTACACGTAGATACCCCGATGTAGGGGTGTCAACGGACGGATTTTACTCGGACCAGAACCAGTAATTTAGTATTGGTTCTGATTCTGGAACCGATCCAGTAAATACTAAATCCGGACCGGATCCGGACCATCAAATTATGGATCCGGATCGGGTATTACCCATTTCTAACCGGTTATCCACCGGCTTATTCTCAATTTCTCCCCCAAATCCCAATTACCCAAATCCTTACTCATTCCCGTGAGAAAACAGAGAAAAGTTTACCCCTAAATCCTACTTTCTTCTCTCAAACCTCTACTTTCTTCCTCACAAATCCAGCGACCATGTCTCCTCCGACGGCTCGTCGTTCGTCGTCACCCTCCTCAAGTGTTCATCGTTCATCGTGTTGCGTTCAAGTATGGGAAATCTGGAAAAATTTGAATACATTTGTTTGCTCTGAAAACCTATTTGATGTATATCATGACAATCTGGAAAAATTTGAATATATGAATGGTTCTTGTTGTTTTAGGAAGGTTGTCTGCAATTGATTCTTGAAGCGTGGTAGAATTGTTGAATTGTTTTTCGTTTTCTGCCCTTGTCGAGAGTTGTACAATTGTATTTCATCTGTATTTTATTATACTAGTCATCATGCTTATTAAAGCAGCTGTGTGACTTGCATTATGATATGTTTAAACACATTTTAATCAAGAGAAACACCAATTTTAGACCAGAGCAAATATACACCAAACTAATCCTGTCTATTCTAATATATTCACTGTATAATTAGGCAGATATTCCACAATCATGTTGGGGGGGGGACCTATTCTATACTCGGCTATAAATCATGTTTGGGGGAGAGGGGGAACCAGAACAAGGAGATGAATGAATGGAATGTGTGGCAGAGTTTTTCTAACCATTGTTGAGGTTTGAAACTCTTCTAGTGGCTAAACTGATGTCTTTTTAAGTTGAGTGGATTAGTAGAAGTCACCAAGTCTTAGTGTGTGCTTGAAAAAGAGGACAATTGATTGATCATACTAATCCAAGTGACTACATTGGCATGTAGGCCAATGAATAAAGGTGGGAAAAATTGTAAGATGGCAGGAAGATGGAAAAAATCAACAAAATCATGTTCGAATAATGTTTGATGAGTAGCATATAATATTTCAGGTAAACTTGGAATTTTAGAGAAATAATCCTAGAATTTAAGCTTGCATGAAACTAATATAACACAAGTATCTTACCGTCGTATATGTGTTTTAATCTCATAACCTCAAATCCAGGCTTGGCAAGTCCTTCCTGATTGGTAAGTGCTGTTGGTTGGCTGAGTTTATTGCTATTTCTGAGTTTATTGCTATTGGTTGGCTGATTTTGTTAGCTTTTTTCTTTGATCTTGAGAGCTGCGGGAACTCCAAATATTAGGATTAGGGTTGTGGCACATCAAGTAAAAGCTAACACTGACATTGATAAGTGCTGGAATTATATATTTTGCTTGTCATTCTTGAATTTTCACAGAGGGACATTTAGAAAGTACGATTTAACTTGAAATTTATTAATTAATTTTCTGAGTTGAAATAGATTAGAAGTTGATCTACTTTCATAAAATTTATCTGACTTTCACATATGTGGAAGAGTAATTTGAGTTCTTGTTGCTGATCTTCTCTTCCTACATACTTTTGTTCTTGCAATTTTTATATTAGAATATCAGGCACATGACAATTTTGTGGAAATATTGATGAAACCCAACAGGACCAGGATCGATAATGTATTTTCTTGAATGAATTTTTGGAAATATTGACTGAACAAGATTATTAGGTTTTGTGAAAAATTTATCGGTTTTAATTTACACGTTTTTGGTAAATGATGGTTTTAGTAAATTAATTAATATTTCGTAATTACACTCAAATGTAAAATGCTTTTACAGAAAAAGTGGATATATAATACTCAAATTAAAATTTGTAAAAAAAAAAAACGAAAAGGACTTGATCTTGATCGATCGGTCGGACGTTTGGAACCGACAAAAAATTTATGGGTTTTGAACGGTTTTGGATTGGTTCGGGTAAAGACCGCCCGTTAACATCCCTACCCTGATGGGAGTGATGGAATCTTTGCGGATGAGGATTTCCAATTCTATCAATTTGCAATATCCACTTTGTCTTGGTATTTGCTACTCACGTGGCACTCTTCACTGCGTTAATGTTGCTAGCCGACGGCGGTGCGGGTTGCTGTCAGCTAACCCTCTTCAATGATGTCATCTCCCCCTTTAAAGAATGCCTTTAACACCCTTGACATAATTTGTTTTATTTTGGAGCAAGCTTTCATATGGATGGGTGTTGATTTTGGTTCTGGTTTCCGTTTTAAAAGTTAGAAAATCAAAATTGTAAAAGTAAACGGTTTCGGTTTTGAATCGTGAATGGACGGTTTTTGTTTGGGATTTGGTTTTGGTTTTGATTACGGATCGTGAACTATCATTTAATTTCTTTTTATATTTGTTCAAAAATATATGAAATGTATATAAATCAAATTATAATTATATAATATAAAAAAATTAATTACATAAATCAACTACAATATGGTAAAACAAATAAATTACAATTTGTAATAAAAAATTTCAACAACTTCGATAAATGAAACAAATTACAACTATATTGTAATTTACAATTTGCTAAAGAAAAAAAATCATGCTTAAAAAGATAAAACAAATTACAAATTGAGAGAGGAATGAGAGAGAAAAGAAAAGGGTTTGGGCTTAATTATAACATTTAAGAATATTATAATTAGGTTGCCTATGTATCTCGATTGAGGAATCAAAGCCCACGTATTTCTTGACCTTCGTCTTACCATTGGTAGTAGCCTGAGATGTCTACATATCGAAGTTGAAATCTTCATCAAAATAATCTCCATCGGTAGTGACTTGAGATGTCTCGGTATTATCGTTTCGGCTTTGATTGTTGTGATAGGATACTCGTGGAATAATTCATCTCATTTGTTTTCTTATTCTCTTGCTTCAGCCAATATATATTCTTTAAGCAACAATTGAGCTTCAAGATTATGTGGCATCATCACAGATTCTATTCATCGAGCATGTATCTTCCAATACTAAAAGCTTGGTCCACAAAAACTGTTGATATCGAACAACAAGTATCTCTTTCTTCATGAATGCGAGAACATGATATTGGACTTGTTTCAACGACCACCATTGCAGCAAATCAACATCATTATGACTTGCATTAAGTAACTCATGACTATTTGGCTAGTTTAAGTAGTCATCTAGTTCGCTATTATCTTCCCCTCTACTTAAACTCGATCTTCGATTTAAAAAAAAATGAAGTTGTTGTGCAACACCACTATTAGTGTCTATTCCTAATGTAAAATGTCTACTACTTGATCTAATACTAGTTCGTTATGAAAATTTATGACCATATGAAATTTCATATTCATTATAAAGAGTTTTTAAGGATTTTGGCAAATATTAGATATCACTAGATCGAGGTTTGGGCAACTCTAAATTTACAGCACCAACCCCTCCTCAAAATTCATTTTAGTTAAAATTTATAATATAGGTTTAATAGCCCACAAACACCATCATATTTTAAAGAAGGGTCTAAACATTTTGCAATAAAAAAAGTATCATGAATATGTTTAATTTTTTTCAACCATTTCATAACCATTACATTTATGCAACCATTTAAATTTGGTTTTTGACTACAAGTATTAATTGACATGTAATCAATGTACAATGATATAACACACATTAGAATAATAAACACCGAATAATTATTTAGTTACAGTTTGAAAAGTTTTAAGAAGTTCAACTAAATCATGATATTCATCCTAATAAAAAGATAATAAAATCATGTTATTCACTTCGATCATAAAAAAAATCAACTAATAACTCTTTAAACTCATAAGTAGAATTTAATATTTCATATATAGAATTTCACCTAGTGCACACGTCAACGTTAAAGCATTTACTACGTTCGATTTTTTGCTTTGCAAAACCAACTCCTATGTAATTTTTATTTATCACGCAACATTTCTACAATGTTTCTAATATGTGAAATTGAGTGCTCTAATTATCTTAGACCATCTTTAACACATAAGTTAATAATGTGATATATACACCTAGTATGAAAATATTTGTATATTAAAGTTGGATTACACACTGCAATTAAATTTGGTACACTAGCCGTATTAGCACTAGCATTATCAAATCCTATTGAAAATATTTTTTGAGTCAATTATTGTAAAGTTTAATTATGATAAAAGCAATATTTTCAGTAGCATGTCTGAAATTAAACTTCTTAAAACTTAAAATACATTTATTCAAATTTTAATTATGATCAATCTGATGAACAGTTATACTCATATAAGATTTTTTTTGCCAAGCATAAGACCAATTATTGGAATAAATAGAAACTCTATGATCAAATTTGAAAAACCTATTTCTTAAATTAATTTTATATCTCTTAGCTAAATTAACAACAATCTTATTCATGGTTGCAGGTGAATTTTCTTTAGCACAAGGATTATAAGCAACTTTTATATTATTTTCAAAACGCATGCTATCAATAAATTGAAAAGCAATTGATTCGGTAGCAATAAATTTAGCCATTACTTCCATAGCAACTATATCATCATATTTAAATAAAGAAAGTTTGAACGTACCTGAAATTTGTTATTCCTTCAAATTAATTTGAGTTTGCTTACTCTTATCTTTGGACTGAGTGTGCTTCTTATTGACTTGTTTCCAATATGTGTCATATTCGTTTCACAGCTTCTACACATATTCCATCCGGCAAATATTGCAAATCGCCATAATTTTGTCAGTCTCACCTCGTTTTTCTCATTTACTAAAACTTTTCGGAACCATACCACAAACAATTTAGAGATGGCGGCTTGATCCTGTTTCTTTTTTAGGGGCATTCGTGTTCATCTGCACCCAGACCACCATCATTATCCTTGTCTTCCAAATCAATTGGAGTGTTTTCATGTGGTGTGGCATTGGGCTCCACTTCCTTATCCTATTAGAGAATTACACTATAAATATAATATTATAAGAATAAAAAAATAATATGGAAAGAGATGTAAAGAAAACTTAGAAACCTCCTCCATGGCAGCAAAGTGTTTCGTTATTTCCCGATCTGCAGCAATTTGATGTTCATCATGGAGCAAACCTTCTTCATACTCCACCAAATCTTCAAATTGTCGCCGGTTGGGGACCTTTCGAAAGGTTTGCATTGGAGACAAACTTGAGTCACCAACATAGTAGCCTTATTGGTATCTTTGGTTATGAAAATACCATGATTCTTGCGAGGGTCTCGTGGTCTCTCTCATCATATTACGATGAGAACCGGAAGCCATTTGTGTTTAAAAGAGTAAAAATTATAGAAATAGTGTAGGATTCTAGGAGAGAATATGAGAATTAGGGAGAGAGCTTCAAAATAGACAGTGATAGAGCTTAAAAAAAAACTAAAGATTATAATTTGCTACAATCATATTAAGAGAGATAGAAAAATATAGAATATGAATTGATGTATTGAAATGATTCGGTTTAAAGAGTATTTATAGATGAATTGGAAATGTTTGAAATTCAAATTGACTGTCCAAATGATGGTTTGGAATCGAATGATTCCAATTTTTTTTTTTAACTCTATTTCTTGTGTTTTCTTTACAATATTTATCTCTTGAAAATTTGAAGTAATCGTTTGTTCATATTATAATGTATGAAAAACAAAGATATCATGATCAATAAAAGTATACCACAATTCTTGTATGTTCGGATACATAATAAATTAATAAATTATTTGGAGAGAGGGAAAAAGAATTCTAAGTTAGAGTTTTAGTCTATTGGAATTTGGAAATATTGATTACTGCTTCAAGAAGTTTGTTTTTTGTTGAGAAAATGAAAATTATCTTCAAGAACAGAAAAATACTGACCGGGAAAGGGAAGGGGAAGAAATATCTGCGTGGAGAATTTAGCAATATTGATTACTGCTTCAAGAAGTTTGTTTTTGTTGAGAAAATGAAAATTATCTTCAAGAGCAGAAAAATACTGACCAGGAAAGGGAAGGGGAAGAAATATCTGCGTGGAGATATTTTGCTAAATTTCTTTTAATCTCCATGAAAATGGAAATGGCCAAATGCTGCTGCTCAATTACATGTATGCAAAGGGCACATCCGTCTTTGGGCACATCACAATTCACATATAGAGAGAGATCAACCTATTGTGTGAAGTCATAATCTCATTCTCTGATTTATTTCGTCAGAAAACTAGAATTTTCGGTGAACCCTTATCTTCTTCTACACTTCTTTGACATACCGCTTCTTCTTCCCGTTATCCACTTTTCTCTTTTCTCCTCCCGTTGCTTTTCAATTATTGACCCCTCCTCTCTTTACCACTACTTTCCCTGCTTCTAAGCCTCTATCATTTATTTTGTCTTGATTTTGATCAAATAAAATTTTGGAAAATTGTGATTTTGGAATTGGTCAGTGAAATTGAGCTGCAGAATTTCTCGTGGGTCTTGATTATTCAACCACTTTTGAAGAAGATCAGGTGTATCTATTCAGGTAAAATATCTCATACAGTTAAGAGAGAGAGAGAGAGAGAGAGAGAACTTTCCTGATTCTTGTTGTGATCGATGGTCTCTTAGAATCCAGTTCAATAGTATTTCTTGTTCTGTAAGTTAAGAATAAAGAGCCATGTTCGAATATTTTCGATTGGAATTTTTGAAATTTGAAATTTGAGGAACAACTTAGCTGAATTCATTGTTCGTTGAATTATATGATAGAGAGTAATCACTCTTTAACAGACGAATTTTTGTTGTTTGTGATGATATCATTGCTTTACTCATGAACAAGAAACTGCAAGATTGCATCTTTATTCTGTCTTGTACACACTAGAGCTAAATAATCATAAATTCATAATGTAACAGCGCTCAAAAATCCTGAATTCAGGCTATAATTTACAAGCTTCATGAAGATTTTTGTGTGTGTTTTGTTTAAGTTACGCACTTTGAAAATTCTGTAATCTATGTAGATAGATAGAAGCTGCATTTGTAGATTATATCGCCAATAGTATTTTCAAAACATCACTATTTTTTTAACTTGCTCGTTTATGGATTGTATGTGTGATTCATTGATGAATTCTCAGGTGCATTTGAAAGGATTTGAGATGGCTTCGATACAGGGACCCGTAGTTTGTCCTGTAGGACATGCAAAGCAAACAGGGGTATACTCTGTACCCGTTGATTTGCCTCTGGTAAAAGCTAAATTGATTAGAAGTGGATTCTGGGGGCTCAAAGGGCTTAATAGTGGCGTGGCTAGTGTCAGTTACCGACAGAATTTGAGGAATTGCAGACCAATTCGGGGTAGTTTCAGTTCATCATCAGATGGTAATGGTAGCATGGCAGAAAATTTCAGTGAGAATAATGCAGATTATGTGAATTCTAGTGTGGTTGAAGCTGGTACTACTCTTTTTCTGCTCTTCTCGTAATTTCCTTTTCTTCTCTAGTCCATGTGATTATGTACTGATAATTGTTGTTCCTGTCAAATCGTTTTTATGTCACTGATGACTTATTTTATTATCACTTATAACTATGATTAACTTGAGAAATGCCATTAATGTGCATGTCTAAATGCTTAAATAGTTGAGGTGAGAAGCGGGGCAGACGGTTTCATGATCAAGATGAGAGATGGTGGGTATTTGAGATGTGCTCACAGTAACCCTCAGGGAGGCCATCTCCCCGACTATACTCCACATCCTGCAATTGTCTTGAAGATGGAAGATGGAACTGGCCTTCTTCTCCCGATTATTGTTTGTATGTGTATGATGTAATTGTCATCTTCTCATAGTGATTGTGAAGTTACTCTTTTAGGTCCTTTTTATTCATTGCTGTCATGGATTTTATTTCAGTGGAGATGCCGAGTGTGCTCCTAATGGCAGCTGTGCGTAATGTACAAATTGTATGTGCACACTTTTATTAGGAAACAAAATTTTCTCTCCCTTGAATTTCCCTCTAACCATAGCTAACTCGTGGCTCATGGTTCAGGCTAGACCAACTATGTATCAAGTGGTAAAGGAGATGATCGACAAGATGGGATATACAGTGAGTTGAAGACTTATACTAGCTTCCACTTCTCTGTGCCAGAACCCGTTTCACACCTTGAATTACTTTCTGAGCCTCTTTTCCAGGTGAAACTCGTACGTGTCACCAAGAGGGTGCAGGAGGCGTACTTTGCCGAGTTACATCTTGCAAAGGTAAGCTACCTTGTGTTGCTCGTGGTGCAACTATAGAGTAGTTGGCGCTTGTTTGATGTTATGCAGAATTACAGCCAGCCAGACTTCATTGTACTTTTTACTGATAGTCATATATATATTTGTGGTGATTGAAGTTGGATAATGAAGCTGAGACCATATGCTTTGATCTTCGGCCCTCGGATGCCATTAACATAGCAGTGAGATGCAAGGTAATGATGCAAAATTACAATGGCCGAGTCCCCTTGTTTATATGTTTGTGCTGAACCTAACTGGAAGCTACAATTGTACTCACGTGACCATCTGCTTGCATGATATGCCACTGGACTAAGCTAAGCACTCAAAAGTTCATTGTTCCTATCTGCTGATTCCCCATTTTTCACAAGTAATATTGTGTATGGGTTTAACGGTATCTAATTCAGGGCAATGTGACAAGCTATGAATCAACAAACTTAAACTGAACTTTTTGTGGCTGATAATCATCATACTGTGGTTGTGGTTGTTATCAGATTTACAGTCGTAACATTCTACTACGATGTCGTGGTAAAAGAGTTTGATAAATCTTGTGGATGAGTTGTCCATACCTTGTACAAATTAGAGCCTAGTAGCTACCCTTCTTGCATTGACTCGTTTACTTGGATTTGGTGATGATTCTTTTTTATTTAATTAGATGGATTATCTGGTTCTAAGGCCATAAAATAACCCCTTTTGCTAATGTTGTATTAAATTACTTCCAGGTGCCAATACAAGTCAACAAGTTGCTGGCATATAGTGATGGCATGAAGGTTATTGAATCTGAAAAGTTGTCGGCACAAAGTTCTTCATCAGATGGCCCATTTTTCACTCAACTGGATAGGTAATAAGTCATCCTCGTCTCTGTTGTATTCACACTTTCACGACAAGACTTAATGAATTATCTGAAGGGAAGGTCCTACTTCTGTTATTGTTGATGCAGATCCACAGGGCAGCCATGCATTCAGACTAAAGAATTCAATTTAGTGCGCAACATGTTGATCGCTGCTGTTGAAGAACGCTATAGTGATGCAGGTATTTAAACTTAAGAGATATTACTATTCCGAGATTTTTCCTTGGGAGACCAACAACTAGTTTTGTATTCATATTTTTCCCTGGGAGACCAACAACTAGTTTTGTATTCCAACACCTCACTCTATTAGCATGTAGATGGAGACAGAAAAAGGGACGACAAGCAGCATGCTTAAAGCCAAATGGATTTGTGAGAAGACAATTTATTTGTAGATAAATAACTAGCCGCATAATCATTCTGAATTATATCTTCATAATCTGAGTGGCAAACTATTACAGAACTTTTTAGTTTGAAGGTTATCTGAAGAAACAGCAAGATGTTAGTAGAGACGAAGGTTTTTCTCCGTGGTTCTTATGCTCGATTAGTTCCCCCAGTTGCGTAAACTGCTAGTTAAACCGGTAAATCGAGAAATCTGATTGCATTAGCAAAAGGGTATACTGCTTGTAGAACTTATCTCGTTGGAGTATGTTAGAACCTATCTAGTTTGTCTTAATCAAAAGGCAAAAACTTGTGTGCATCTACGGTGCATCCATTCAAATTAAATCCAATTAGGGCTTCCCAATTTTGGGGTTTATTTATCACAATTAGGACATAATCCGGGCGGATGCACTGGAGTGCGCCTCCAATCAAAATTCATGATGTAGCGTAACATCGTTTTGACGCTTATTTGTAGCTTTGTGGAGAGACAAGCTGACTCAACTTCGGTCCAAGAGAAACTGGGCATGATACGGTCAGTGTCGTATTCTCTCCATTAGTGACTTGTAGGCATTGCCTGCGTAGCTATGCTCGTCTCGTCACAGACATAATATGTAACAATGCATGCATTTCTTTATGCTTCTGATTTCAGGTTGTGCAGTGGGATAACCGTTGTATATAGAGATCACTGGTGAGCCAAACTTTGAGTAATCAACCATATTTGGCCCTCCATTAAGTTTATAGAAAGCTTGTGTTCGTGTATATGCCGGTCTCCTGTATAGATGAACTTCATTATGCACTGCCGAATTCTATATGTTCATGCATTTGCGTACTGCTGATCTTCATTTTCTGTTTCCATGAAACAGATTGTGTTTCTTCTGTCCAGTTCTTGTTTGGTTTTCGTAAGAGAAGTTGCATGACAGTACGCAGACATATCGTGATTTTCTTTTATTTATTTACTTTTGGTGAAGATATTGTGTTTCGTATTTACTTATGCACGCATGTTAGCTACGGCTTTGAACCACGCACAAATATGTCAAAAATTTTCGATTTTAACACCCAATGTCGCTGGAAGTTTTTAATTGTAGTTTTCCTTAACTATTCTTGTGTGTTCGCCCCTGCACAAGTGCACATACAAAATAATTAAGCCTAAAAAATACTTGCTCTTTTACAAAAGCCAAAATAATTAACAAAACCCAGCTTATATTTCATGATCTCTTTAAAATGCATTATTCTTTTATGCTAATGAAGTAAGATTAATGCTCAATTATATAATATGATGTAGGGAAATATGATTTTAACCATCTCTCATATCTATCTTGGATGTTTAATTCACCATACATTGATTATATACCTAACATGCACTTATATAATTAATTGCAATACATTGTTGTTTTCTTTTGTTTACCTGCAAATTTGTCGGACAAAGAAGAGGATCAAGACTTGTGCTTTGATCTTCTGGATTGTATCTCGTTTGTCAAAACTTTAATGCTGAGTGAGAGCAATCTATGAAGAGTACTGCAAAAATTCGCCGTCTTCCTCACACTGTAATTTTCGAGAATCACAATAATAGGAATAGTTATTTTGATTTTATCTCACTTTGTATTTATAATAAAACCCTAGAAACCTATTAAGATAGAATCTCTACATATCTAATAAATACAATCATATATTTTCAGATAAAGGAGAATCAGAACAAAGTCCCAGTGGGACTTTACTAGTGAGGGGCGAAAATCTCCAGCAGTCCAGGTCTTGATGGGCCAGCCCAGGGATCAAATGCAATGAATAAAGATGGGTCTTAAATGAATTAATTATCTTATGTTCAGTCCAGAATATAAAATAATTCATAAACATTAATTCATGCCACTAGAGAATAAATGATGATTTACCCCTTCATTACCGAAGTTGAATCGAGCTTGCACTTGGATTTCACGAATCTCGTATTTAAGATATTGCACGTCCATTAATTATTTATAGCGTTCTAGCTGCTTAAAATAATTAATCTCTTTAATTCCTTAAGTAGTCGATCAACCTTATTATTGTACTTGAGTTAAACTTAACCTGCAAGGTTTAGTACAATAAACCTTTTGAGCTCCTTAAAGGAACGTCATCATCCTAAATGGATACGGTGACTCGATATAGGTAACTAGCATGACATACAAGCATTGTCATCACCCAAGATGCGGAAAATATTGGGTTATCTCATGTAACCCTCACCCATAACAAGTCAAAGTGATGGTCAGCAACTCATACTCACCTAAAATTTATCGAGGTTTAGATCATCGTAAAATCACCGAGATCTAGGTTCTTCACGATAGTCAGATAGAAGAACTCGTCTCATTGTGATCCATCAATACGTCAGAGACGCATCAGTATAGATAAGCAATCAAGTCAAGTCACTTCTTATTTATACTACCGCAACCTATACAGACAACTCGTCATCAAGTTGTCTCAGCTATGATTCATTTTATATCTCATTAAGCTTAATTAACTATACATACTTCTTTGATCTTCTACACACTGTATGATCTAACGTATTTATGAAATGGATATACATTTGCAATCAAGTAAACAATTCAGATAGGAGATCGTAATAGTGATAATAGAAAATATTGTATACAAGCTCAACCAATCTGCTTCCAGTATACAAATCCAACAATCTATCACTAATATTAAAGCAAACTTTTAGTATACAATATGTCTATCTACTAGCTATTACAAACAACACCATCACTTTGATTCTCCCACTTCTACAAAAGTTTCATTTCTAAGTGAGGGCCTATCTTGCGCAATCCAAGTCCTCGAACATGCTCGTCGTAGACTTTTTATGGCAGACTCTTCGTGAATGGGTCAGCTAGGTTATCCGCAGTACCAATCTTCTCAATCAGCACGTCTCCTCGTCTAACGATTTCTCGTATGACATGATACTTTCTTTCTATGTGTTTTGTCGCCTTGTGGGTCCGTGGTTCCTTCGAATTTGCCACTGCATCTGAGTTATCAAAATACATTATGATACTCTTGGGCAAATGAGGTACCACATCTAGATCCATGAGGTAGTTCTTGAGCCATACCACCTCCTTAGCAGCCTCCGAAGCGGCTATATATTCGGTTTTCATGGTAGAGTCCACAATGCACCGCCAGCTTTGCACTCCAAGATATCGACTCCTCCTCCCAGGTAAACACATAACCCGAGGTGACTTTTTCTCATCACGGTCGACTTGAAAATCCGAGTCTGAATAACCCAAAGGCATTAAACTATCTGCTTGGTAAACTAGTATATAATCTCGAGTCCTTTTCAGGTACTTGTGTATATGCTTTACTGCAGTCCAATGAGCTTGTCCAGAGTTGGACTGACATCTAGCTACTATGCCTACCACATAGTAGATATCGGGCCTCGTACACAACATCGCATACATGAGACTTCCTATGACGGAAGCGTAAAGAACTTGTCTCATTTCCTCTATCTCCTTTGCAGTCATAAGTGACTGCTCCTTAAATAAAGGAATATCATATCTGAAGGGTAGCAATCTCTTCTTGACGGTTTGAATGCTAAAACGAGTAATCACAGTATCGATGAAAGACGCCTGAGATAATCTCAATATTTTACTCTTGCGATCTCGGTAAACCTTGATCCCAAGAATGTACACTGCATCTCCTAAGTCTTTCATTTGAAACTGATCGGATAATCAACTCTTTACATCGATACCACTTCACGTTGTTGCCAAGTAGAAGGATGTCATCTACATAAAGTGCAAGAAATACCACGTCACCGTTGACATCCAAACAATACACACAACTCTCGCTAGACAACTGGGTAAATCCATAGACTTTACCACTTCGTCAAAATGTAAGTTCCATGATCGGGAAGCTTGCTTAAATCCATAAATGGACTTCTTAAGTTTCCATACTAGATGTTCTTTACCCTTCACCACATAACCTTCGGGTTGCTGCATATAGATGTCTCTACCTTCTTCAAGGTAACATTTTTGAAAAGCGGTTTTCACATCCATTTGTCAAACCTCCAGGTTCAGATGAACTGCTATGGCCAGAAGAATTCTGATGGACTTGAGCATTGCTACAGGTAAAAAGGTCTCATCGAAATCGATGCCCTCAATTTGAGTGTACCATTTCGTCACAAGCCTGGTTTTAAAAGCTGAAACCTCTCCATCTGAATCCTCTTCCTCTTGTATACCCACTTACTACATATGGCTTCATTGCCATCTGGTAGATGTGTTTTTTCGTATACATCCATAGCTGTTATGGACTCAATTTCTAAGTCCATAGCAGTATGCCATGATCTTGCATCTCTGTCTTCTATCGTCTCGTTGTATGTCCATGGGTCTACTAGCAGTCTGCTTGTTTTCTAGGACTAAATCCGAAGATTCGTCCACGAACATAAATCGCTCGGGTTGACGAACGACCGTCCCACTACGACGAGGCGCTACTGGCACAATGGCAATAGTGGGTGCAGTAACATGCGGTTCTCTATCTTGCACTACTTGCTGGGTAGGTGCCACTTGTACGGTTGGTATCTCCAGTGGAACTCGACCACTTCATTTTTTGAAGTATCTGGTGTCCATCCCTCCCACTCGATACGACATCTCGTACCTTTAGCCTAATCGGTGGTGGAATACGATCATCTTCTGATTCCTGAAGTATGATTTCAACTTTGGATTTGTGATTTTTCATATAGTCCTCCTCCAAGAATCGAGTGTTAGTGCTAATAACAATTTTCTGATCCTTAGGATTATAGAAATAACCATCTTTCGTTCCTATAGGATAAGCAATAAACAGTCTTGCATTAGATCTAGCCTCCAACTTGTCAGCCTTCTTGTTCAGCACATATGCTGGACTGCCCCATATCCTTATATGACTTAAACTAGGTTTGCGTCCAAATAATAACTTGAAAGTGGTCTTATCGACTGACTTAGATGGTACTAGATTGAGTAAATATGCCACTGTTTCTAAGGAATACCCCCAGAACGAAATAGGCAATGTTGTATAACTCATCATCGATCTAACCATCTCTAAAAGAGTCATATTTCTTCGCCCGACACACCATTTTGCTGTGGTGTGCCTGGTGTAGTGAGCTGGAATGACACTACACCAAATAGTCCATGAACTCGTTACTGAGGTATTCGTCACCGCGATCAGACCGCAGTGACTTGATACTCTTACCAAGCTTCGTCTCCATTTCCACCTTAAATTCTTTGAATTTCTCAAAGCATTCAGACTGCGGTGAAGCAGGTATACGTATCCGTACATTGAGTAATCATCAACGAATGTGACAAAATACCGTACCCTCTATGAGCTTGTGTGGACATTGGTCCACACAGGTCAGAATGGACTAGCTCCAACACTTCTTTGGCTCTATACCCCTTCACTTTGAAGGGTCTGATCGACATCTTTCCCTTTATACAGGATTCGTAGACTGAGAACAAAGTAAATGTGATATTACCCAACGCTCCATTCTTAGTCAGTCTTTCGATCCTATTTAAATTGATATGATCTAATCTAAGATGCCAAATATATGCGATGTCATCTAGCGAAGAAAACTTCATCTTCTTAAGGTTTGATGTAGATGCAACATAATTAAAGGTATTATGCTTGGCAAAAATAGTATAAAGCGAATTATATAAAGTGTCACCACATATAACTTCGTCATTTCTTATGATAGAAACACCACTATCAAAAACAATATAATATTCATGTATAAATAGTTTGAAAGTCGAAATAAGGTTTCGTCGAAACTCCGGCACATATAAAACGTCTTTCAATACTAACACTGTCCTATCAAAGCATAAAATAACATCTCCGACTGCAACGGTCTCGACTTTCGTTGCGTTGCCCATGGAGATCATTATCTCGCCATCAAACAGTTCCATTGTCCGCAGGAATCCCTGCATGGTGTAACAAACATGATCAGTCGCACCTGTATCTACTATCCATGACTGAATAGAACAAGTCGCTAAACATGTTTCCATTACTAAAGCAAATGGCGTACATTGAGCCTTGAACATGGGGCACTTAACCTTCCAATGCCCAGTTTTGCCGCACTTGAAGCACATATCCATCTCTTTTGGCTTTTTCAAGCCTCCGATGGCAATCATGTTCTTGCTCTCACTGCTCCCACTAGTTTCCTTGCCTCTACCACATTTGGCTGCCATTTTTCTTCTTCCACTTTTCAATGGAAAATTGAGGCTCTTAAATGTGCTAGTAAGGGCATGTGCTTCTTTTCCCATGATACCTTCCGCGGCCATGAGATCATTGAGTAACTGACTAAGTGTATACTCGATCTTGCTAATGAACGCGTTCACGCGAAAGTTCTCAAAAGACTTGGGCAACGTGTTGAGGATGGTATCGACATTGGATTTGCCGTCAATACCTTCTCCCAACTGATCAAGACTATCCATGAGATGAGTCGTGTATGAGACATGTTCATGAACCGAACTTTCTTCTTCCATCCTACACACCAAGATTTCTCTCAATATGTGGAAGCGGATTGTCCAATCCGACTGTCCAAACTTATTCTCGAGACTTGACCATATTTCAGTCGTGTCTACCATCGACTGATGCTACAGTTGCAAGCCTTTGGACATAATAGTGATCATATAGCACTTTGCCATATTATTTGACTTATGTCAAAGTCTGCTTGACTCTCGTTGCTCATTCATCGATGCGTCAGTAAGGGCATGAGTTTGGGAGTAGTGAGAACAAACATGTGTTCTTCTGCGATAAAAATATACTCCATGTTTCATTTTCACTCGGTAAAATTTGGACCAAATAGAGGATTTTGTGAGAGCATATTGATAATCGGTGTAAGAGACATATCTGAAAAGTAATGTAAACACATAAGTATACGATTGCACATAATTTGTAACAATAATATTGTAACATTTTGATAAAACAATATTAATTGAAACCTCCAATCGCCCAAGGAATCCCACATGCGAGCCACGGGTGTGGACGTTTACACATGAACCCCTCGATCAGACTAAAAAAATACCTTTTAGTCGTTTAATTTCAATCTATTTCAACTTATCCTTATGACAAATGAAATTAATGATTGGACCTTACTAGACCACAACACTATCGCAAGAAGAGACGTCGCGGGAAGTTGTACTTGAGGTGATGCCTAAGCAATGACCATAATTTTGACAGCGGAAAATGAATTCTTAGAATTTGCATACTCACTTGGACCATACCACTTCTAATTCAAATTCTTTTGTCATCTCATTTTAAATCTATCTCTAGAGAACTTATGAAAATTGCACATGCAAGCCACGCGTGTGAACGTTTACACATGAAACTCCCACTTCTCAATAGATTAAAATGTTTATTTAGAAATCTCATCTAACAAACTTATGATAAACAGTGCAAGTAAGCCACACGTGTGGACGTTTACTCACAGTGCGTACCACTTTGTTTAGAGATAAAAAAGTAGAGGTCTTGAGATATTAAATTTAAAAAATTAATATATCGGGTTTCTTGCTTAGTCTTTTGTTTCAAAAGGTTTGTCCATGCAGATCACGTAATCCTAGCATGCTTTCTATAGAACTCAACATGGAAAACATGCTCGCAGAATTCTAAAACATACTCCAAAACGCGATAAACCTAGCATGCTTGCTATACGCATCCAATCACGAACACATATCACATGTTTATCTACGTAATTAAACATACATAGCATGCTACTGCATAATTTAAACATCCACGACATGATTTGAACGATAAAAATAAAATCAAATTCGTTCATTGCGGTCCACTCGTGGATCCTGTACTTCCCTTCCTAATTTATTACATAAATTTTCAAAGTACAGATCTTCAAAAATCTTGAAACGGGCCTCGCGTGCACGGACACAGACCGGACTCGTCAAACTGGATTTAGGTCGAAAATCGAAAAACAGATCGGGTCGGGTCAAAAAATTGGATCCGGATCAAAAAACGGGTTTGGACCGAAAAATCAGGTCTGAGCCACAAACAGGCTGGTCGGCCCAATTGGACTGGGCCGCGCGCTATGGCACAGCCCACAGTGCGCCCAGCCGCACTACACCGCCTACCATCGTCGAGTCGCGTCGTCTCTTTCTCCCGAGACTCGTCTAGCGTCGTCGCCCGACCTCGTCGTCGACGTGCTGCTGCCGAGCTTCTGTGCGAAGATGTGCGCCAGTTGATGAGTCGAGCATCAAGCCTAGCCGAGACCTGCAGCCGAGATGTCCGCGAGCGAGCTGTCGAGCGTATGCACGGGTCTGTGCGAATGCGTGCCCCTTCGCGTGCCTTCGCCCAGGTTTGCCTGTCCGGTCGTACGCATCTCGCCTGTCTATCGAGGAACATCGCCGCCTGTCGAGAACTTCTTTGCCGAGTCGCCGAGCATCGGTGGCGAGCCGCAGCGCGTCGCGCGCGTCGTCGCGTTCGCCCTGCCTCGCCCGACCGCCTGCACGCGTCTCTCTCAAAGTCTGTCCGCGATCTGCCGAGGCCTGCCGAACCTGTTCGGCCGCGTGCTGTCGGAAGCTACCGAAGATGTCCGCACAACGAGACCTGTTCGCCCGTCTGCTGTGCCGCGCGTCGAGACCCGCACGCGAGCTGCCAATGGATCCATGCGCTAGGGCTGCGCCATATCGTGTCTCGTCATGCGCTGGTTTCCGGCGTGCCTCTCGTCGCGTCGCGCACGAGACTCCATTGTCTCGTCTCGTTCTTTGTATTCTTCGTCTTTATTCTTCCTTTTACAAATTTGATTTACAAAAAATAAATCCTAATCTAACCAGGGATTTTCTAGTGGTAAAAAACGAAATCCGACAAAAAAAACCAAAACAAACATCTGAGCCACGATGAACGATAGATCCATAATTAATTAATTGCGCACGTAATAATCAAACGTGAATTGATCCAAAAGAGCCAAGATACTGATCCCAGACTCCACTACAAGAATTTAGCTTATAGACCACATGTAACAAACCACATACATTAATACTAAAGTTGTCTATTATGATATATACAACGTGAAGGGTGAAACGCGTGGTTTATAAACGTTTTTTCAATCGGTTATAGACGACGGGTTGCCAAAATCCGTGGTCTATTAGCGTGGTTTTCATATTATAGACCACGGGGTTCATTCCGCGTGGTCTATTAGCGCAAAAGTTCCATAGACAACGGGCTTTAGCCCACGTCGTCTTCCTCTCGTGTTGATTAAATATCACGGGTCATTAACCGCGTGGTTTATCGCCTCATTAGTCATGTTGTCAGCCATAAGATTTCACCCTCTACACTTAGTCCGAAAATCTTCCCTAATTTCCTCTCTTCTCTCCCTATATCGATAATATATTTATTTATAGTAATTATAGATACATTCCCCATTAATATATTTCGTATTTTGTAGCATGTGTGTATTATTTAGTATGTATTCGTTTTTTTCAATAGGTTGCCATATTGAATGTTAAAGAAACATGATAATTGATCGATCTTAATTTCGTAGGATAATAAATGCGCAAGGAACACAAAGAAATAACATGGTTCGATCTATTGAAATAGATCTACGTTCACGGAGCAAGAGAGTATATCTGTATTAAGTGTGTAAGAAGCGATTACAAAGAGTGTAGATGATCTCTTCTTCTAATCTAGCCTCTATTTATATACCATCATATTGAGTTTGACTCTCTACAAAGTCTTATCTCATAGGATTCTTTTAAATATCGATCCGAATCTTCTATGCTCCACTGCGATTTGAGTTGTAGTTAGTTGAGAGTCTTCTCAATCGAAATTCACATGATCGAAACAATGTTGGTACCCATTTATATTGAGTCGATCTTTGGGCGCAGTAGTTAGGCCGTATCCTATCAATAATCTTATTATAAGCGATTGTATCGCGTTATTAGAATATATGAACTATATATGCGAATTTTAAAGAATGATATAATTCTAACTCTTCATCGTTCACCAAAAAGGAAGAAAACCACCCGACCTCGTAAATATTGCCTGCATCTCTCTCTCTCTTCAGATCCATCCATCAGTCTCTCTCTCTAGAAATGGGCACAGGTTGGAGAAGACCATTTTGCAATACTCTCCCGAGAGATAAAAGCACTGCCGTGGAGGCCGATAAGCAGCCGAGTTCTAGGGCAAGCAGAAGCAATCCTTCTACTCCGCGTTTGCGTTGCAAAACTTTTGGTAGTAAGAATGCGGAGAGCAACAAGATTGATATGCTGAATAATCTGAAGCTGTAATGCAAAACTATGCCGAGAACTCATTCGAGAATCCGGTTCGGCTCCACCCCGTCTTCTCCCAGATCCCCTTTCTCTATCCTCAAGAACACCCTCCGCCTATCCAGAGTGAGTACCTCTCCAAAATGTGATGCATCGTTGATTGTAATTTTTTTATTTTATTGAAGATTTCGTGTTTTTTTTTTGTGCAGAGCAGTTGTGGAGTGTGTATGCAGAGCGTGAAGAGCGGGCAAGGAACGACAATCTACACGGCGGAGTGTGGCCACGCCTTCCACTTCCCCATCTGCGCCGCCGTATGGAAGAACGTCCCTTTGTTGGAAATCCACACGCAACAAAAACGCCAACAAGAGGAAAAGATTGTGCGCATCGATCCCTCCGCTACTCCCGCTAAAACCACCCCTCTTTCTAGCCGACGATGCGATGCGGTGGCGTCTTACACCGACGACGAGCCCTTGCTCACCCCCAAATTCAATCCGATTCCTGAATCCGTGGTGGATGACGGTGAGGAAGAGGTTGAGGAGTTTCAGGGATTCTTCGTCAATCCAATCTCGAGTAGCGATGACGCGTTCGGCGATTCGAGAACGGTGGAGGTGAGCGTCTCACCAGACGCCGCCGTAATTTCGCACTTTAAAAGAGTCCATATATCGAGTAAGTATTGTCTAATTATCTTACTTAACATTCATTTCATAACTTGTTTCCATGGAAGAGATTGAGTCACCAATGCACGAGCATTTTTCAATACGGTAAGTCTTTCTTTACTATATCTTCTACTGCTTTTGTCATGCCATCACCTGATACTTTATCCAATTGGCCTTTAGTCTCTTTTGAAATCTTTTTTCTTGCTACATGATATTTGATGTGGGTTCGTGTGTTAGTGTCATCCTTTCTGAGATGTTCTAAATCTAGGATCAACGTACAAATTATTGTCAGATAGTGGCAAGTGAAGGGAGATATAAACTGCATGCTGAGAATGATAATGTTATCTGCAGTCGGAATTTCATTGATGATGTATCTTCTTGTGGTGAGCTAAAACATAAATAGATAACTTGTTTCTTTTGTGAATGTGTTTATGTTAGAGCATCTTTTCTTGCAACTTTCAAGCAAGTATGTAAGAGTATTTGTGTTGTGTGATGTGTGATGTCCAGTATACATTATTTGAGCTTCTTGGCTTCCGGGGAAAATTTCTGTGTAAATATTTTAACTCTCCATGTAAAGTCAAATGTTATGCCACATTATAGCTTTTAGAAGTTTCTTGTTATTTTAAATATGATCTAATAATATGCATCATATTCATGAGAAAGACGGGTGGATTAACATTCATTGATTTATACTCGCTGCATTGACTACTGATTTGCATTTTCTTGTATCGGTTAATATGGATGCAGTGGCTTTGTTGCTGGAATGCGGAAAAAGACTCGAAGACGTGTTTGCCCTTTTCTTCACAAGGTTTAGATGATGATTTGGTCGACAATCTACCTCCACTATCTGTTCCCAAATTTAGATGGTGGCAGTATACATATGTATGATTTTCCTATTGGAATTTGCTTGTAGAAATTTCAATAACATTAACAATTTTGTAATTGAAAATAGGTTGCAAATGTCATCAATCACTCTACAAATGAAATATCAGAAAGATTGAAGTGGTTGGCGCGGGGACCTAACATTAGAGTTCTTAAGAATGTAAGAATGCAGACATTCTTGATAGATTTCGGTTTGTTAATCCATATGAAATATCACACAATCCAAAGGTTGATCATACAATGAAGTCAAGTATCATAGGTAAAGGTTGATTGGTACACGGAATAAGCAACTTGTTTTGATGCCATGCAATGTCGGGTATGTGAAAAAGATTGATATGTAGTTAATATGCTAATATGCATTGTACTTTGTGATAATTGATTACATATGTATTCTTTTTAGTTGGCATTAGATTCTTATAGTTATCGATCCTCATATTGAAACTGTATATGTGATGAATCAATTGAGTGATGAGAATCATGTTCAGGAGTGGAAGTGCATCATGAAAATGTAAGTTTGTTTATATTAAAGTTTTACTTATTGTATGTGTTATGTATCTTAATCCACAACATGTATTTGCGGGCCCTAAAAATGTTCACTATGAGCATAGGAAAAAGGGGGAGACATAATCTCTTGTGGGAAATGATCAAGGTATGAAATTCTTGCCATAATTATGAAAAATATTGTCCTTCAAAATGTTGATAACTCAAATTATGCATTTCATATAGTGTCACAACAACCTGATGGAAGTCAATGTGGATTCTATGTCATGCGGTACATGAAAGATATTATTGATAATTATGGTTCGGATAACACCATTGCAATTCCTTTTCTGGTAATTATAACGTGACAATTTAATCTAAAATTTTCTAAATACTTATTCTTTAATATTTTTTAGTAATGAAATATGTTTATTTTGTTTATTTAATAGTTTTCCGAAGGCTTTTACTCGAAAAAAGAAATCGATGAAGTCCTTATAGAGTGGGCCGAGTTAGTCGTGATTCTATGGTTGTTGATGATGGTAAGTTTGATATCTTTATTGAATTGAATATTTTGAGGTATTAAATTTTATTTACACATATTGCATCTTATTTTGATCATTTAGATGGAGATCTAATTAGATGATTGATGTTGGAGCGAGATGGTGAAATGAAAGGTTCAAGATGGTGAAAATGATGTTTTGTGGGCTAATTTAATTAGTTAGGTAGACAACATTTGTTGTGCTACAATTGTTGATTGGGGATTTTCCGTTATATAACGTTTATGTATTGTCTCGTGATTTCTATTTATGAGACAATATATATTTTATATCTATTTTGTATTATTGTTTTTAATGGCGAAACAAGTATTTTGAATTATATAATAAATAAATAAATAAATTTATTTCGTTGATGATCGATAGACAACGAACCTCCTCGTTGTCATTAATATATAGATAACGGGGATGTTCGCGTGGTCTAAAACATAATAGACAACAGAGTTTAACCATTGTATAAAGCTAGAACACCGTTGTCTATAACAACATAGACAACGGCTAAACCCACGTTGTCATGATCTATAGACAACGGGAATATCGAGTGTATATTATGAGGCCCGTCGTCTATAACATGATAGACCACCGGGATTTTTCCGTTGTCTATATTGTGATAGACGACGGGTATTTCCCCGTGGTCTATAGTCGGCCTTAATAGACTATACATTGATAGACAACGGAGTTTTCTGTAATAGACAATGGGGATTCACTCATCCTTATTATTGTACTTGAGTTAAACTCAACCTGCAGGGTTTAGTACAATAAACATTTTGATCTCCTTATGGGGACGTCATCATCCTAAACGGATACGGTGACTCGATACAGGTAACTAGCATGGCATACAAGCACTGCCACCACCCAAGATGTGGAGAATATTAGGTTATCTCATGTAACCCTCACCCATAACAAGTCAAAGTGATGGTTAGCAACTCATACTCACCTAAAACCTTATCGATGGTTAGATCATCGTAAAGTCACCGAGATCTAGGTTCTTCAGGACGGTTAGATAGAAGAACTCATCTCACTGTGATCCATCAATACGTCAGAGACACACCAGTATAAACAAGCAACAAAGTCAAGTCACTTTTTATTATACCGCAGCATATACCGACAACTCATCCTCAAGTTGTCTCAGTTGTGATTCATTTTATATCTCATTAAGCTTAACCAACCATACAGACTTCTGTAATCTTCTACACACTGTATGATCTAACTTATGTATGAGATAATGGACATACATGTGCAATCAAGTAAACAATTCAGATATGAGATTGTAGTAGTGATAACATGAAATATTGTATACAAGCTCAACCAATCTGCTTTCAATATACAATTCAACATATGCAAACTGCAAAAGTATTCAAGAAAGATTCTTTATCCAAATGAAGTGCCAGTTGTTAACTGTCGGTTTTGATTCCAACCGTCGGTTAATCCAGATTTTGCTTCTCAATTTTTGTGAAATCGGTCAATATTATTATCTATTTTTGTTAATTTTTAAGAAACATATACTAATTCCTAGAAGCTTATAAAAATTTAGGCTTCCTATTGTCACGACCCGACTATTTAATTACTTAATTAACCAAATAATCAGGCCGTGATTGGTTTAATAATCGATAATCTCTTAATAACAATTGATTTTAGGAAATAGATTTTGAAAATAAACGGACAACGCATAACGTTTGAAAATGGAATAAACCAACCTGCATTCAGAAGATATTCAACCACAGAAATGATCAAAATAAGGACACAGCCTCACTATATATACATAGAAGTTTCAAAATATTTACATGGTTTATCAAAAGTACGGTTTCAAAGTTTCAAGGTTTCAGCAGCGGAGGATCAATGAATATCATGTATGAAGACATGATATTCAGACATAACCAAACAAAGTAAAAAGATCAAAACGATATTTCAGCTCAGTTTCCCTGCCACACCTTCTTCATACTCAACCTGCATAATAAAAACATTTTGGAGGGCGTGAGTACCAGAAAGTACTCAGTGGATAATGTCAACATATATTTTTCGAAATTTATAACTTCATTGAAAGAGGTATATCCTTCAATTAACATCAAGAAAGAAGTTGATAAATCATGCATAAGAATTTCCATCATAAGAGAAAAGATCACCACATTTTATTTTTCGAAACATACCGGCATAACATACCCGAGTTGGTCCCGAAGGATCGCAACTACGGTCATACCCTATCTACGCTATACGGTGAGGGAAGTAGGCCTCCTCCCGAATACCATGGCGGCCTACATTTGCAAGCTCACGACCATCTACCTGCAAGCGATGAATTCACATTTCCTACCGCAGATAGGTAATTGCCGTCATACCCACAATGTGGTAAAACGTTCATTTTCAACATACTCATCATGTGGTGATTATATCTTCATGACAAACAATTTCATAAAGCAACATAAAATTTGCTTTTAAATAAACTTTGTAAAGCATTACCCACCTCGCGACGCTTTGATTTCACGGGTTCACTTCTTCGTCCTTACTTCTCGGTTTCCTTGTCGATCCTTAGAACATAAAGATTATGATAAATCTTTAGTAATCTTCCTTTCTAATTTAGATATATGTTAACAACTATCAATTAACATATAACTTGTTTTACTAACGTCAAATTCTACCAAATTTCTAGAAGTAACGTTAGAATTGGTATAGCCAAATAAACCAAACTACACCAATATCATCCCAAACTCCTCAATATCATCATTATATCATCAAACATACACTTAAATATACATATAAGATCTTAAAAGAAACTTGCACCTATTTATTTATAAGTTAATCGCCTAAGGCGATTTAACTACACATTTCTATATTTTGAATATCTACAAATTTATTCAACCTCAAATATCATATAATTGTACTTAATTAATATCATTGATCATTATTTCACCATTCATTCAAGCCTTACTTAACAATTTCCACATACAATCATAACTTTAACCTTAAACCTTAATTTTTATAACTTTTGATATCTATGTTCAAAAATTCCATAAATTATACTTAAGCCTTATTTTTATTATAAATCTCAAATATCAATTCAAATTCATCAAATAAAATTAAGAAATCATAGATCTAAATTTGCCCTTCATTTTCGAAAATTTTGAACAATTAGTATATGTTTGAATTAAATTCCCATAAATTCATTTTATACATTATTTACATCCCTAAGCATGAATATCATCTCAAATTACTCAAATAAAATCAACATCATCATGTTCCTATAGTCTATAGTTTTCAAATTTTCACCAATTTCACAAGCATTGTTTAACTTTTAATTTCTTCTTTCATATAATGTTTATAATCATCCATAAGATATATCTAAGCTTAATTTAATCAATTCATAACATATGAATCATATTCAAAATTTAGGGTTTAGGTACCATTCTTGAATTTCTATTCTTCATGAATTTAAACAATTTAAAACTATAGAACATGTTAATTATGCACAATAAGCATACTTAAATCAATAAACATAACAAAATTAAACAAATAAATCATGAATTTAATCTCCTAATTTTCAAAACCCTAGGAGATTAGAACATGATATTTATCAATTTAAATAACAAAACTTAGATTAAATGAAGTAATTACCTTACTAGAATTGATTATCTCTAAATTCACCCTTGATTATGGATTAAAATTGAAGATTAAAATTTAGTGTGTGCACTAGTGTGTGTGTTTAAAATTGTAGGAAGAAAATGAAGTTGAAGATGATTTATTCTTTGTATTATAATTCAAGAAGTTTAATTTGAATTTAATGTGCATTTATTTCAAATTTCAACACAATTAAACACTAATTTCAAGAATTTTATAAATACACCTCCAACTTTGCTATTTACATGCTTTAGGTTAATTTAATTAATAAAATTTTATCTTTGATAGCTTATAAAGTATGATACAACTCATATTCATAATTAAATTTAGATTTATATAGCATAATTTAAATCACTTTATTTAATAAAATTCAATTCACTTTAAAAATACTTTAAATTTCAAAATTTCATAAATAAATGCTTTAATCATTAATTATTACTAAAACAAATTTATTCAAAACATTTAATATTCTAAATAATATTTTATCTCATTTTATAAGAAAAATAACACGAAAAGAATTAATGTATTTATTTTATCACAATTAAACTCATTTCTAAAAATCTCTACTTTTCTAATCTCATATGTCCCAAATCTTAAATTAATTAAATTCATGCAATATTTTATTAGATGGATAAAAATAGCATTTATTCTTAAATAAAAGTATCATTTACATTGAAAAAGTATCATTTGTTTTTTTACACATAATTAAAAGTATCGTTTATATTGAAGAAACGTATCATTTATATTAAAGAAAAGTATCATTGTCTACATATACGGACGTCTGTACAGGAGACTACCTCGTATTCTTATTGTTTGAATACAATTAAAATCGTTAGATATTTAATTGAATAATTTGTATGTATCAGTATTGTCAAATATTTAAATATAAAATCAAACACCAAAAATTATAAATCATGAATTAAATGATAAATTGGACTTAATAGATCTAACTACAAGTCATACAGAGAGTAATAAAAAGCTTAGCTATTCAAGATAAAATTGTAGAAATTGTATGCTTTATCCCGCCGCTAATTTCTATAATGGTTAAGTATATTTAAGTTCAGATAGGTAGTATATATTTATAATACAAGCTGTGTTATGTTCTTATTATTATCCATTGATCTTAAAACATTCTTATTATTATCCATTAATTTCATTTTATATTAATTTATTTATTGTGCATTGATAGATGTCCATCACGTGCATCGCACGTGTGGGAAATTAATTGCCAATAATGAGTTATCACATTATGAAATGAAATATTATATCCGTCCATCATATTTGTTACTATTTTGGTGGCATGAATTTTAATAAATTATAATGAGTGTAAATTGGTAAAGATAATAAACGAATAGACTAATGATAGTGTAATTAAACGGTGGACTATGAAGATAGTAAATGAATATATTAATAGATAGTGGAGATAAAAAGGTGGATCATATGTGATTTTTTTTGTTAATTAATGAGTAGATTTAGATAAAATTATGGACATATCAAAATAAAATAAAATAAACGTATTTGATGGACGTAGAGAATACAAAATAAAAATCTAGAGAATTGATGGTCTAGCATAAAATAGCTAATAGAGATAGAATACATGTTACATGTATAACTATGATAAGTAATTTGATATGCAATTCAGATCACATGTATAGACAATAGTACATCATCCACTTTAAAATATAACAGAAGTTTTCATGCATCATATGTGTACCTCATCTAATTTATTATAAAGTTATTGAATATGAAGGGTCCTAGAATGCCATGTCAAGTATATAAGGTAATACATCTGATTGAAAACTCTTTTGAGTTTTCTACTGTCAACTGAAAGGGTAACCGAGTCATAAACTGAACCAGTTAAAGATAGAAACTGACAAAGAGTCGAGTCAACTGAAAGTACTCAAAGCTGAAAGTACTCAATGTACATGCGAAAAATGATAGGATATGAGCTGATCAATCAAGTAACATGTGAGTTCTGTGTTTAGGACATCCATAATGGAGGAAGAAAGAAGAGAAGTTATGGAAAAGTAAGAGAGGAGAGATGAAGAAGGAAGGAAAAAGGAAGGAGAGAAGAGAGAGGGAAAGCTTGCTTCCCTATTGTAAAAACAAATATAGGCCCCACAAAACGGCAATGCTGACCCATGCGTCATGCGTGTCATCATGCATAAGAAGGAGAGAAGCAGACGAGCAACGTGTACTTCACGCTTTTGTAGGAGAGTGGGATTGGGATGCTCCCACACCACTTCTTTTCATTTATTTGTTTAATTTCATTCTTCTCTATGTATTTATTTGTATTTGGATACCATTTCATTTAATGTTTTTTTGCCTTTTCTTCTATTCCTTTCTTTTTCTTTCGCATGATCAATTTTTTTCTTTTCCTTTTTCTTTTTTCATTACTTTTTCTAATTGTCTTTTCTTCTTTATTTTTCAAATTAGATTTTTTTGTTGATTAATAATTTCTTATTTTATTTCTTATCTTTGTTCTGTTAAAAGAATGAGTTTTTTTTTCCTTCTTTTTCTTTTGTTCAATTCTAATCTATTGGAAAATTTTATCTTAACTTAATATTTTGATTAGATCTCAAAATCTTACTGATGATTATACTGTTGATGTAATTTTAGTATTGCTCATATGTTAAGGAGTTAATTTTTTATTTATAAGTTTCAACAAAAGAACAAGTAGTTTGGATACGTCACATGCTAAAGAAGTTCAATTGTTAGAAAATGTGTACGAACAGTACAATACTTGCCGGGCGTGTTACAACTCGAAACAGAAATGTAGAAGTAAGAGATCAAAACTAACAATAAACTTAAACAGTATTGAAACTAAAATGAAACAAAAACCGTAAGCTAATGCTGAGTCGAGGAGGCCTCTTTCTGCAAGACGAGATACGCCCCGGTAGTGCTCTCGGTTCGGCGTATCGTCTCCAAAGGTAAAAGCAAGATCTCGTGGGTGGCGACCAAGAACCAACGAGCTCCGGTGAACTGGGCGGAGGCGAGGCGAGAGCTTGGACACGAGCTATGTATGCAGGAGTGCTTTGAGAGAATGTAGGAATGCTTTTGCGGTAGGTGACTAATCTTTGGGAGACATGTCCTATTTATAGGCGCCGTCCCTCATGGGAAGCATCTTTGAGTCAACACCGCATTGATGTCGGTGTTACGGAGTTATGTCCCCATTGAGTGCGAGAGGATTACGCGGCGGTTTACGGAGACAACGTGCCCACGTTTCCGCAGAGCCTTCATGTCGGAACGTTAAAGCGATTCGACGAATCTGGACAACGCGTGCGTCCGTGTTCATTGGACGATCCGGACGCCTCTTCAAGTGCACAGCAGCCCAACGGATTGGGCTACACGAGTTGGGCCTCGGACCAACTCCATCGCACAAGAGCCCAACGGTTGGGCTACGAGTTGAGCCCCGGACCAACTCCATCTTTGAGCTCGATCAAACATTGATCCAAAATATGGGCGATGGACCACGGAACCGAGCCCACGAAGCAAGCCCACTAACGGGCCCAAAGACCACCCAAAGACCAATTGCCAATCCAAGATCCACGATCCACGATCCACGGACCACGGACCACGGAACGGAACCGAATCGGGCCAGAGCCGGCCGGGCAGGCGCGGCGCGGCGCGGGCGCGGTGCGGCGGCGGGCGGCGGCATATATGTCTTGTGCGTGGGATTTCGACCCATCACTTGTGCACATAATTATACTAAGTGTTCAATGAACCACTTATATAGACAATTAATGAAGGTACATTAATCAATGTGGGATGATGATTAATTAATCCATGCTTATCCCCTTAATCACATAACTCCATGTTTAAGTGACCAACTTTGATCCATTATTTCTCACTCACCAAAAATCGGATTTGAGAATGTGAATACACCACGATCATCTACTCGAAATGTAGATCGATCCTATGCAGTTTAATTTCACAAAATTAAACGTTACGTCACTCAAAATCTTGGTCAAAGGAGCTTCCTGGAAACTTGACCACATATAATATATATACTATATTTTCAACAATCCCCAACAATGAGTGAAAATAGCCATATGCATATATGCGCACACACAGCTCGATCCTCAAGAGATGTTAAAATATTTGGACAGTGGTTTATGGCCTCAACCTTCCATAGTTAGTACCATCGAGTGCACAAAGGATTAGTGGACACGATGCTTGAACTATTCCCCACAACGTGCAATCGAGACAATGGTATTAACACTTTAACACCTCAACCTCATCCGTTCTCACGCTTGATTCCATTTTGGCCATGGACATCCACTTTGGATTCATAAGTGTTTTGTTAGAAACGGCCCCACTTCGCACTTACATAAGTGATTCTTTACCGAGTATCTTGCCATACTCAACCTCCTCGAGGTATCTTAGGAATCATTAAGAGTCAACGACTCAACCTCACCACTAGGTAAGTTTTTCAACACTCGCTTGCTTTATAGGAACAGACTAACTCGAGTGTTTACACACGAACTCCTATAGCTTAGTTCTCCCATTGAACCAAGTTCTTGGGATCTCCAATCATCATGGTTGGGTTACCACTATGATTGTTCTTAAGATGTGATTTTAATCCCATTCCTCTAGCAACTTGTTCATTTGATCCGGTTCAACCCTTTGGTTAACGGATCCGCCAGATTATCTATCGACTTGACATAGTCAATCGATATAACCCCACTGAGATCAAATGCCTCACGGTATTATGTCGCCACGATATGTCGAGACTTACCATTATACAAACCACTTTTCGCCCTTCCAATAGCCGCTTGGCTATCACGGTGAATCATCACCGGTGGCACGGTTTGACCGACATGGAATATCTTTCAAAAATTACGAGCCACTGGCTTCCTCACCGCCTTTATCCAAAGCTATGAATTACGATTCCATGGTGGATCGGGCTATACACGTCTGCTTCGTGGATCTCCAAGAAACAACACCACCCCAATCGTGAACACGCACCCACTTGTAGAAAGTGAATCTTCGTGTCGATATCCATTGGCATCACAAGTGCTTCAAGTACTAGGGATATCTCGTGAAATGCACCCATGATTTTGAGTATACTTGAGTACCTCAAAACTCTCACTGAGCCTTCCAATGCTCCTTGCTTGATTGCTCGTGTAACGACTCAATTTGTTCACAATGAAGCTATGTGGGTTCGGGTGCAATTTGTAAGATACATCAAACACCGATGACCTTAGCATAGTCTTCTTGTCCAACGGGTTCACCCTGTTCTTACTCAGTGAACATTGAGCTCCAATGGGTCTTAGCAGAGCAAACTATCAAACGCGTTGAATTTCTTAAGCACTTTCTCGGCGTGGTGAGATTATGTCAAGATAATTCCGTCGATCTTCTTAGAATCTTGATTCCAAGAATCACATCAGCTAATCCCATGTCTTTCATGTCAAAATTTCTTTTTAACATGCGCTTTGTGTCATTAATGACTTGAGTATTGCTACCCATGATCAACATGTCATCTACATATAGACACACTATAACATAACCATTATCAGTGTTCTTAACGTAGCACATTTGTCACACTCGTTGATCTTGAAATCATTTGCCAACATAACATTGTCAAATTTCAAGTGCCATTGTAACGGCGCTTGTTTCAAACCATATAGAGACTTCACGAGTTTGCATACCTTGCCTCTCGACTGTGTACTACAAACCCTTCGTTGCTCTATATATACCTCATCCTCGAGGTCACCATTCAAAACGCAGCCTTAACGTCCATTTGATGAATCTCAAGATTGTGCAAAGCAAAGAATTGCGAGAAGCACCCTAATAGACGTAATCCTCGCCATCGGTGAATAGGTATCAAAGAAATCGTATCCTCTCTTTGTTTAAACCCTTTGACGACAACCAAACGGGCCTTATACTTTTCAATTGATCCATCCGCTTGTACTTTCTTTTAAGGATCCACTTGCATCCTAAGGGCTTACAACCTTCCGCAAATCAACCAAGACCCAAGTGTGGTTTTGTAGAATGGAATCAATCTCGCTTTGAGCAGGTCTCGCCGAGCATTCCGTCGGCCGAGCATAGGCTACTTTGATCGAAGTTGGTTCTTCGTCCAACATGAACACAATATAGTCGGGACCAAAATCCTTCGGCGCTCGACTCTCATCGCCTGTCTCGATTCCGACCCTCCGATCGGACCTCGATCGCTTATGCGATATCGGTTCTTCCTCCAAAGGTTTAGAACTCGAAGCCACCATCGCCTCTATTGCTAGAGTGGCTTCACTTTTATCCTTGTCTTTAGAGGATAAACACTTTCAAAGAATATAGCATTCCTTGATTCAATCGTCGTCCCCACAATCATATCCGCACTACCTCGACTGTGGATCGAAACGATAGGCTGCTGTTCGCATACCCAATAAAGATACAATCGATTGCTTTAGGTCCAATTGTAACTTGTTTAGGAAGAGGCACCTCAACCTTCGCCAAACACCCCCACACTTTGAGATATTTGTGACGATGACTTTCTTCCTTTCCATAACTCGTAGCGAGTGACTTCCTTACTCTTTAGTGGAATTTTGTTCAAGATGTAGTTGGTCAAAAAAACTTCCCCATAAGTTCTGGGCAACCTGAACTAGTCAACAAAGCATTCATCATCTCCTTAAATGTTCGATTTTTACGCTCAACAACGCCGTTAGACCGAGGTGAATAAGGAGTGTCGTTTGATGTATTATACCACTTTGCTTGCATAATTCCTCAAACGGAGCTACATATTCTCCCACTCTATCACTCAAGCAGTCTTAATTCGACAATTAGTTGATTCTCGGCTCGTTCTTGAAGTTTTAAAAGCTTCAATAGCCTCGTCTTTCTTCTTAGAAGGTAAAGATAACAATATCTTGTACAATCATCAATAAACGTGATGAAGTACTTTTACCACCTCTAGTTTGTACAAACTTTAAATCACACACATCGGTGTGAATAAGTTCTAGAGGCTTAGTGCTCTGCTCACCGAATGAAACGATAACTTAGCCGTTTTGGCTTCCACACAAACCTCAAATTTCGTTTGTGTATTAACTTCATTTAACTTTAGTAAATCTAAATTTACTAATCTTTTATTGCATTTAGATTAACATGTCCTAATCTACAATGCCATAAATCGAGCATTCGATCAAGTAAGAGAAGTAGATGCATTTTCATTAATAGCAATCTTGGGTACACGACGAACACCATTACATTCAATTTGAAAAGACCCCAATAAGATAACCCTACCAAGGAACTTCCCAAACTTAGTCAAGACAAACTTGTCCGACTCAAAACTAGTCTAAACCCTTGTTAACTAGAATCGAGCCCGACACTAAATTCTTACGAATGTCCGGACATGCAAAGACATCCTTCAACGTGATCTCAATGCCGACGACATCTTGAGCACCACATTACCAACTACGGCAACCTCGGACGACTTGGTTCCCCATGTTGAGCTTCCTCCTCAACAGCTTGTAGGTGGAGAAACGCATCTTTCGGTGCAGACGTGCGCATTGCGCCAAAGGTCGATGAACCATCCACCTTGATTCTCGACGTGGTTGACTTCTTCGTCACCACAGCAGCCAAGTCATCCTTGTCCCATTTGTCGAAGTCCTTCTCGACAACATTGGCAACTTGCTTAGCCTTCTTCTTCTTAGGTCGACGGCGGTCCTTACTTGTGTGGCCATGCTTGCCACAATTATATGATCCCTCACAAACTTACGGGCAACCACCTTCCTTTGCTTTGTCATCGACCTTGGGAAGAACACGTTTGTTGGAGGGACCGCCTCTCCAACAGGTTAGCCTTCAGCATCGAGCAAGCCTTCGCTTTTAGATCTTGCTTCTTCACGTCGGACTCAATGCGCAGTTTGACGATCAAGTCTTCAAGCGTCATATCCTTTCGCTTGTGCTTAAGGTAGACCTTAAGTCTCTCCCGGAGGTAGCTTCTCAATCATCATGGCGACGACAAAGCCGTCCAAAGCGGTGTACCCTTCGGCTTGAACCTCGTGTACAATGAGTTGAAACTCTTGCACTTGGTCCATGATCGATCGAGAATCGACCATCTTGTAGTCCAAATATTTGGCTACAATGAACTTCTTTGTACCTGCATCATCACTACGGTACTTCTTTTCTAACGCATCCCACATACATTTGGATGTCGTTACAACAGCATAAACACTATACAAACTATCTTCTAAACTAGCAAGTATAAAATTTTTACAAAGATAGTCGCGGTCGCCATTGTCGTATCTTTGCTCGGACGTGAAAGTCCATCACTTGACCCGAACGGCGGGCTCATCTTCCACCAAGAAGTTGGTGAAGCCCAACTCGTGAGGTAGAATAACATCTTCATTGCCATCTCTTGAAGTCGGATCCTCCAAACTTGGCGGCTTCTCGTGGCGGCATCATCCTGCGGTATGAGCAGCGCCGAGATCGATCCAAAATCGATCCACCAGCACCACTTGGTGTGTTTGAAACATGGAACTCGAATGAGAACCACCAGTGTTAGATCCCATGGATCCAACACCGACCAGCTGAAAAGTGCGATCGTCGAACCACTGGAACCACTAAAAGTGGAACCAATTGTTGAACCACAAAAAGTGGAACCAACGATGACCCAAAGGGCCCAATGGTTGATCCCAAGGCATCGAACCAAACATGACCGGCCGTAGTGCGGTGGCGGCAAGCGAAGAGGCGGCAAGTGGCGGCAGTCGATGGGTTGGAGCAATGACATCTCAAGCAAGGTTTATAGTTTGAAAGTTTTAAGTCAATTTTAATGTCTAACTCCTCGGCAAGTGTTATCTCGTCTTGCGATTGTTAGAAAATGTGTACGAACAGTACAATACTTGTCGGGCGTGTTACAACTCGAAACAGAAATGTAGAAGTAGGAGATCAAAACTAACAATAAACTTAAACAGTATTGAAACTAAAATGAAACAAAAGCGTAAGCTAATGCCGAGTCGAGGAGGCCTCTTTCCATGAAGGCGAGATCGCCCGGTAGTGCTCTCGGTTACCGCGTATCGTCTCCAAAGGTAAAAGCGGCGTCTCGTGGGTGGCGAAGCAAACCAACGAGCTCCGGTGAAGCTGGACGGAGGCGAGGCGAGCTTGGACACGAGCTATGTATGAAGGAGTGCTTTGAGAGAATGCAGAATGCTTTGCGATGGGTGACTAATCTTTGAGAGACATGTCTATTTATAAAGGCGTCGTCCCTCATGGGGAACATCTTTGAGTCAACACCGCATTGATGTCGGGTGTTCTGAGTTATGTCCCCATTGTAACGACCGCCTTTCCAAAGTACGGATTAGGCGGGATTGTACCAACTAGCGAGGATTAAGAACATAATGACCAACAACCTTTGAAACTTTAAACTTTGATAGATAAACACACAAAGATTTCATCTAACTAGACCAATGGACCATTAACAAAAGGATTCAACCGATGCGAGGTAGCGTAAGTAATATCGAAAATAGTATAATAAAGTGTTTTGAGCAGTGGAAAGCATGTGAATGCATATATGACGATATACGTCCAGGTGAACTATTAGCGTCAAAAACTCCATTGCTTTCGACACTTGTCCATCCCGTCACTCGACTGCACGTTTAAAAACAAATATCGCGCTAAGTACAAGATTGCACTTAGTGGACTCATGCGAAATAATTTCATTTAATTACATTGCCCGTAAGTATAACACGAGGATTTTAGTTGAAACAACTCGTGAATACAAAAATACTTTATCATTTCTCAAAAGATTCGCTGGCGGACATTTTACATTACGTATGATCCGTATCATTCACATAATTATTCATAACGATCTCATAAAGCGATCTCACGTCCCAGAAGTAGGCTCCTTCTACCGACGCCGTGATCGGGTCAAGATGTTGCTAACGGCTCCCAATCACATAGCCGTGGATTACGCGATCGACTAGGATCCATGGCCGCCGATGATGTTGCTAACGGCTCACGATCCTGGCGGTGTACACGTTAATCTTAGCGGAATTTCGCATCGACTAAGATCCGATATCGATTTTAAAATTGGGAGCGACCCGATAACGATTCACATACATCGTTGGCTCGCCCGACAACATGATAGGATCCATACGTTAAAACATAAATATTTTGGGCGTGTAATTGAATAACGGTTCATAATCATTTCTCAGTGAAAGCTTGTAAATAAATACTTTTCAAGAAAGCATCGTAAATAAAGGGTTTCGAGTAAAGCCCACCTCGTACACGTGGGTCTTTATCTTGGGTCTCTTTTCCTCGTCGATGTCCCGTCCACGTATCGCCTACGTAAGAATCATTTTAGTACGTCGGTCGCGTTCGATGAGACTTAATCATAGTCTATAACGTTCTCGTGTCAAATAAGGCTAACGTTGGACTTAATTTGGCGTTTCCTAATCGATTGATGTCGATTATGAAATTTCTCGACATATAAAGGGTATTCTACCTTTTGGTATATAATGTGCGTTTTAATGTACTTACGTAGCGTAAGTAGCATTGTTACTAAGCGTCTTCGTCACGTTGATCACGCATTATCGGTTGCGTGCCTGTTGACATGATCGACGATTTTGATCAACTATTTTGACCAAGTCGGTAAAAAGTCAACAATTTTGACTTTGATCAACAAAAGTCAACATTTGACTTTTTCAACTATTATGAAATTCTTATCATTTTATGTGCAATTCTTGTTCCAAAATTCCTATAAAACCATACTATGTCTAAAACATTATTTTAGATCATATTATGTTATTATTCTTGATAAAATAAATTTATAACATTAATGCATAATATAAGGTTTTCGCTATTTTAATTTAAATAGCTTAGACTTGTGCAAAATTCTTATAAATTCACATGTTACACTATTTTATCATGTGATTAATAATATGTAATTACCTTAGTCGAATAAAATTTATACACCATGGTCTTTTAACATATAGTTTTCGGTTTTCCTTAATTAACCCATCAAATGATTTTTAAAATTTCCAATAAAATCATATAACAATTATTCACCCTCAACTATGCTTACTATAACATAATTGTTATTTATTGTGACTTATTGAATAAAATTTACCTAAGTCACTTCCTAAATTTTCGACTTAGGTCAAATAAATCTTTATAAATTTCAATAAATTCTCACAACCATATATTATGAATCTACACACTTGATATGCTATTATAACACTTAAACATGAATTATATCTCAACACTTTATCATATATATATATTTTCGGTATTAATCAAATTATAGGCTATAGTTTTCCAAAATTCTAAATAAATTCATATAAGCATCATTAATACCTAGATCATGATTTCATACTTAAATCAACAATTAAAATCATAATCAACAACATATAGAACCCTAAGTTTTAGGTCCATATGAATAATTTAACACTATGCTTAATTTCATGATATAATTAATATACATGCTTCACAACATCATATAAACATCATATCTAAACATATTAACACATGATTCAAAATTTTCGAAAATCATATATATAAACTAAGATCATAACATAAATTCTAACGGACGAAAATCGAAAATTCTAGTATGTATACGAAGCTCGTAAAATTTCTAACCTTTTAATCGGTTTCGATTTTGATCGGCAACGTTTATTTGCTAAGGATTTGGGATTGGAATTTGATGAACACTCTAAATTTTCTCTCTATATTTTCGGTACCAAGGGGTTCAAAATGGAAGAATGGAGGAGCTTATGTTATATTTATAGATGCACACAACTTGCACACTAATTATTACATGAAAAATATCTAATACACTTGCTATCCAAGGTCGATATTTTGACCACCTCCATTAGCTAGAGACAACAATTTTAATTCTTATCATATACAACTCATCATATCTCTTATCCTTTAATTATCAACTTGTATATTAGTTGTCATTTAATCAATTAAATAAGTTGTAACCTTCATAAATATATATACATATGTATCGGCTATATCACATAGCCTAAGGTAGAATTTTATTTTATACTATATTATGTACCTTATTATTATATTATAATTAAATTGTTAATTTATATCACAATTATTGTGAAATAAATGAATTAATCACCTTGTAGCTAATTTATGTAACTCTCGGCCATCACCTATTAATTGGAGAAAATTTTTATTATTTTTATATTATATACTATATTATTATCATATTATAATTATAGTATAAAGTGAAGTTTGAAAAGTCAATTATTTCAACTATATAAATGGCACTAATATATAGTATGAAATTAAATATTTTCAACCCATTTTTCAACCATTTAGCTCCCTCATTTAATTAGCATGAGATTACTTGTTTTAATTGTCTACTATCACTACTTTACACTTAGAATATGCTAGGATCCAACTCATATTTATTTATTAATTATAAGATAATAATATTACATAAAATCATACTAAAAATGGCTAAGTTTTAGCCACTTATGTACACAAGTGCACCTACACTTGTGCAACTTATATATACCTCATTTGGTCCTTAATGACATCATAATAATATAATAATTATCATATATCATTAATTAGATAAGAATAAAATATTAAATCATACTTAAGATCTCACATTTTGAAAATCATTAAGTCATGCCCAACATTTTATTTCTTTGTATAAAATAGCTACTACATTTATATGACATATTATATGTCTTAGATAATAAATTTAATCATAGAAAAGTATTTAAAACAATTTAGATCATAAAACCTAATTTAAATACTTAGGGTTTTCAAACCCATAAAATAAGGTACATTGCATTCTTAAATTTTCTAGCATTATTTTATGATAAATAATGCCCTTATATAATAATATAATTATAGGAATTTGAATTTTATAATTCGAGATCATATGCTAAAGTTATCGCATTATCTCTAGCGTGAGCGTTTGAAGCGTCTCTAAATTCTCATAGTTTGATTATCTCTAAAATGTTCAAAATAAAGTTTGTTACAACTTTATTTATTCCTATAATAATAGGAATTTCTAAATTAAGCTTAATCTTAATAATATCGTAAGGCGTAGCGTCGAATTTATTCACGTTAGAAAATTACGTTCGAAGGAATATTAAAATTATATTCCTTAATTCACTAAGCCTCGATGAATCTCATACGAAATTATCCAATTATGCTTGGTCGAGTCAAGAGTTGACTAATTAAGATTTTAATTATTGAATTAATAATCTAATTCGTAATTTATTAACGTAATTCGATTATTAAAACTACGGGATATTACATTCTACCACCCTTAAAAAATTTCATCCTCGAAATTTGCATACCTCAAAAGAGTTCGAGGTATCGCTCTTTCATGGCGTTCTCGAGTTCCCGTAGCTTCTTCCTCATCCGTGGTGCTCCATGGGACTTTCACTATTGGGATTGATTTATTTCTCAGCTGTTGAACCTTATGGTCTAAAATAGCTCTGAGGTTCCTCTTAGTAGCTCATATCGGGATTTAAGACCACGTCGTCATGATGTATTACGTGTTTTGGATCATACGTATTTATCGGTTGAGACACGTGAAATACATTATGAACATTACCCAAACTCGGTGGTAATGCTGATACATAAGCTACGGGACCGATTTTCTCAAGGATCTCGTAAGGTCCTATAAATCGTGGTTTCAACTTTCCTTTTACCCCAAATCTTACAATGCCTTTAGGCGGAGGTTTTAAGAAAACCTTGTCTCCACGCTCAAATTCTAGCTCGGATCTCTGGGTATCGGCATATGATTTACGCTTATCTGAGCTTTCTTTATTCTTTGTCTTATCGGCGCACAATTTCAATCATTTCTTCTCTTGTATCCGCCCTAAATTTTCCTTTCACCAACTTCGTCCCGATAAAGTGGCGATCGACATTTCTTCCATATAATGCTTCATATGGGGCCATGTTGATTGTCGCCCGATAACTATTATTGTGGCGAACTCGATAAGTGGTAAAACTTGTTCCCAAGTTGCGCCTCGATCGAATACTACCGTTCTCAACATATCCTCTAGCGTTTGGATCGTTCGTTCAGATTGCCGTCATACGTGGATGAAAAATTGTCTTTGAAATTGACCGTCCCCAATTCCTTTTGTAAGCTTACCCAAAATCTTGAAGTAAACTTGAATCTCTATCGAGTGATAGATTTCGGTATTCCATGCAGACGTACAATTTCCTTCACATATAGTTGAGCTAACTTGTCGGACCCATAGGTGGTTGAATTGGTAGAAATGAGCACATTTTGTAAGCGATCCACTACTACCCATATAGCGATGTTTCCTTTTGTGACTTGGGTAAACCCGTTACAAAATCCATAGCTATGTCGTCCCATTTCCATTCGGGTATCTCCAAGGTTGCGCTTTCCATATGGCCTTTGATGTAATGCCTTTACTTGTTGACAAGTAAGACAACGTTCGACGAATGAGGCTATATCTCTCTTCATTCCTTCCCACCGAACTTTCCTCGTAGGTCTTGGTACATTTTGTCTTTACTGGATGGGCGGTATAAGGAGTATCGTGAGCTTCACTCATGATTTCATTTACGAGCTCGTCATTGTTTGGAATACATAGCCTTTCTTCAAACAATATAGCGTTATCATTGCTTCCTGAAACCTTTCATTCTCCCATTCTCACTTTAACTCTTATCTTCTCTAGTTCCTCATCCTTTCTTTGTTCTTCTATGATTTTATTCCTTAAATCGGACATCATAGTAAGTGTAGCAACATTATCCATGATTGTCCTTGGTGGTTCGACTATCTCTATTGACATCTTCTCAAAATCTTCAATGAGTTTTCCTTCCGTTGTCGAGAGACATCCAGTTTTGATTGACCTTTCGACTCGAGGCATCATTACTACATTAGCTTTTCACGGATGATAGTTTATGCCACAGTCGTAGTCTTTTACTAATTCGAGCCATCTCCTTTGTCTCATGTTCAGATCCTTTTGCTCGAAAAAGTATTTTAAACTTTTGTGGTCAGTAAAGATTTCACATCTTACTCCATAAAGATGATGTCTCCAAATCTTTAATCGTGAACCACAACTTGCGATTCAAGTCATGAGTCGGATAATTCAACTCATGTGGTCTAAGTTGTCGTGATCGTGGCTATTACCTTTCCTTCTTGCATCAATACACAACCAAGTCCATTTTGGAAGCATCGGTATAGATAACATATTCCTTGTTTGAATCTGGGACAGCTAATCTGGGTCCTTTGGTGGCTTTTCTTTTAACATTTGGAGCTTGCCTCACACTCATCGATCCATGTGAATTTGATCCCTTTCGGAGTAGGCGTGTCATTGGCCTTGCTATCTTGGAGAATCCTCAATGAATCTCCTATAGTAGCCACTAATCTAGGAAACTTAATTTCATTTTGAGTGGTCGTGCTTTCCATCCTTGCACGACCTCGACCTTTGCGGATCGACTTTTATTCCTTCCACGACACAATGTGTCGAGGAATATTACTTCTTTAAGCCAAATTCACACTTCTTTGAATTTAGCATAAAGTTGTTCGACTCGTAGGTGCAGTAACACTATTCTCAAGTGTTCCTATGTTCCTCCTCGTTCTTTGAATAGATGAGAATATCATCTATAAAGACTAAGACAAACTTATCCAGTATGGGTGGAATACTCGGTTCATAAGATCCATAAATCGGCGGTCGTTGGTTAGTCGAGCGGCACTACTACAAACTCGTAGTGGCCATACCTTATTCGAATGCCGTCTTTGATATATCCTCCGTCGTACCTTTAGGCGATGGTAGCTTTGATTTAAGATTGATTTTGAGAATACGCTGCACCTCTCAATTGGTCGAACAAATCGTCTATCCTTGGTAGCGGATATTTGTTCTTGGCGTCGGTTTGTTTAATTCTCGTGTCGATGCACATTCTTAACGAACCATCCTTTTCTTAACAAATAGATTGGCGCTCCCCATGGTGAAACACTTGGCCTTATAAAACCCAGTCGATAACTCTTGAATTTGGATTTTCAACTCTTGAGTTCCTTGGGTGCCATTACAGAAGACGCTTTTGATCTTGGAGCGATCCGGGCTCGGATCAATGTGAACTCTAGCTGCCTATCTGGGGGTAGTCTGGTAATGTCTCGGGAAAGGCGTGCGAAATTCCCGAACAATTTCCGTCTTGACCACCTTCCGTCTTTTCCTCTCCATTTAGATACACAAGGAATGCTTGACATTCCTTCTTGTTCATCATTCTCAGGGCTTGAGTGCGGATATTATTGGGATTTTCTTTCCCATACTAATCCCATAGAAATTGTAGCTTCTTTTCGGTGGTTGCATCGAAATTCTTCTCTCCTTGCATAAGATCGTGGAATGGTTTTCGACCAACCAATCCATTCTAGGATTATATCTACATCCCCATAGGTATTATGTTCAAGTTATTTGATAGAACCTTAATTGAGCCTAAGTTCAATTCTAAGTTCGAGCAAGCACATGTATGGTCATAATACCTCCTATAGGTGATGAGATTCTCATTTCTGATTTATTTCCTCGAGATTAAGTTCTAACATATCAACGCATGCTTTTGAAATGAAAGAATACGAAGCACCGTGTCGAGCAGTATAATAGGTATATTGCAGTATTCCCATACCCGCTAGGTTACCTTGATTACGCTCGTTCGGCGCTATGTAGCGCATAGGCTCGGCTTTAGCTGGTTCTTGACCGTCGAGGTGCTTGCCTCTGTTGATTACATTATTCTTTGCCGCCGTTCTTCTGTCTCTGCTGTTCTTTGTCATTCTTATTCTTTGTTGTTGTGGTGGGGGTTGGTCTTGAATGCCCTTAACGGTTGGGCGGGGCACGATTGATTTAGCCTTCCATGGTTATCTGGCGGATCCTGGGCATTCATTTGCATAGTGGCCCCTAACGCCACACTTATAGCAAATAGGAGTTCTAGCCATACACACCCCGTGTGCCTTTTGTTACATTCGGGCATGGCGGAATCCTTACTATCTCTTGGGTAGGTGGAGTAAATCTGGTCTCCTCCAACCTTGCCCTTGTGGGCCGTGTTATTACTGCCATGGCCTCTTGTTGTTGTTGTTGAATCCTCCTTGGTTGGCGTTGTTGTTATTGGGACTTCCTTCCCATTTGCGCTTTCCTTTGTCACCCACATTTTGTGGCCCAGGGTCGGTGCAGATTTCTCTTCGGGCATTGCCGCCTCTATGTCTAATGCCCTACTAAGAGCCTCCGCATAAGTTAAGTCGCCGTGACACCAATGACGACATCCTTATCTCATGTCTTAATCTCGCTTGAATTTTTACGACATTTTCATGTCGATGTTCACTATATCCGGGGCGTATCTAGACATATCGCAGAACAGTCGGTCGTACTCAGTGACCGACATCTTGCCCTGCTTTAGGGTGAAAAATTCAATCTCCTTTTTGTTCCGGTAGCTTTTGGGAATGTACTTATCATACATTTCCGTTTTGAAGTCGTCCCAGGTAAAGTATTCCATTTGTTCCGGGGTCAGTGTCTTTCTCCTCGCTTCCCACCAGAAGTCAGCCGGCCCGGTGAGTTGGAAAGTCACGCAAGATAACCTCTCTTGCGTAGTACAGCGAAGGAAGTCAAAAATTCGTTCGATAGCCCTGACCCACTGTTCGGCATCCTCAGGGCTTCCTTTACCATTGAAGGAGGGCGGGTTCTGCCTTAAAAAGAGTTCTTCTACTCTACGGTCGGTAGGAGGTGGGGTGGCACTGGGATCTCCTCACTTTCGCCCGTGGTATCCTGCCTCTTCTCTCCCCTCTCTCACTTCCGTGAGGTGCACGTCTGGGCGGCATGCATTAATAAAGCGTAGTTAGTATTCGAATAACTTTCATTGCGGTTGAATATCGTAACATCTTTATAAAATCGAATCATAAACAACTTAGCGACCATCATTCTTTTCGCACAACTTGATGTTCATAAAAGCCCATTCTTGGGTTATCATCATATATATATGGAAACCTTGCCTCGAAGGACTATTACATACAAGTCGTTAAGCGCAAAGAGAGCTAAGCACACTCGTACTATGTATACTCTCACGACTTCATATTGATTATAAGACGTCTTAAAATACTATGCTTCTATAACTTTGTTAACATCACTACTACATACTACCTATTACATACTACTCGTATACTAATATCCGTTTTCGTCCATGTTTCTGCTCACGTCCCCATGGTTCTCCCGTGCAGTTTCGTCCTCGCTTGGATCCTCTTCGGGGTCCTCCTCTTCTTCCGGGTCCTCTTCGGATTCTTCCTCGGAGCTTTCCTCTCGAGCACGCCTACGTGACGGTCCAGCTCCATCATCACCTACAGCATACACGTCCCGCATAGGAACATAGCCTTCCTGATGATCATGTGCTTCCATGAATGCCCCCTCGTGATAGGGTGCTGTCATCGGTGGTGGGCGGTGGTGCGGTCGCGTCGGATGTCCGAGCGTCATAGGTGGAAGCGGCACTCCCAATGACACGGGTCGCGATGCCCTCGTCACATGCTGGGGACGATCTCCGCTTCCATGAACCTTGCGCTGCGGGTTGACCACTCGAGGAACTTCCGTGTACAACCATTCCGGTGTGTCGTCACGCGAGTGTATTCCTCGGTGGCGAGATAGGGCCCTCTTGGTGCAGCCCTATATCGCTATAGACATATATGAGATGGTGACAAACCTCGGCAAATCTCAATCGGTCATAGTCGATGTCCGCCACGATATATATAGTCACCCGATATCTCTTTTGCATAGTCTTCCAATCAACGGGCAATCGGTGAGTAACCGCTTGATGCCGTCATATCTGTCACACCGTACTGGTGGGCGTCCATCCATAATCGCGGATAACTCATGAAACTCTCCTAGGCTGTCGCCCCAACCCATGCCGTAAGTGCGATAGGCTGAGGACTTCTCTGGTGTAACCTCGGCATCGTCCTTCGCCTCGGTGAGTAATAACGGTGGCCATCTATCACGAGATAATACTAGCGTAAGTCGATCTATATCGATAAGCGGATAAAGAATAGAACATATCATTAGCGGATAAAGCAAACACATCGATAAGCGGATAAATGTTTACATCAAAGATCCTATGTTCATTCTACATCATAATTATACTTATGGAATCTCTGCTTTAATTTCTTAAGTTCTCTATTCTTAGCAAAATTTTCAGTCTAACTTCAACTGTTCTTCACGAATTCTGGAGAAGTATTCAGGATTTCTGTCCTTCATATGAATTGAAGTTCGTTGAGATCAGAATATGTGAGAGAAAACCGTTCGCAAAACGGAGTTCAAACGAATAAGAACGAGCCAAAACAAAAACACTGCGCAGTGAAGTTTTCTGCCTGCGCGACCATGCGCCGTGAACTTCTCGTCTCTAAGCGAGTGCGAGTTCATGCTCCGCTTTGTACGAGGTTTTTATCGAAATTTGTTTAGCTTTCTCTGGTCCATATCGAACCCATGCGTCTCGCACCTTTGATCCTTTCTTTTGCTTTCATCAGCCCTTCGTTGAAACTCGAGTTCGTTTCCAATCGACTTTTCGTTCGTTCGTAAATCAATATCTCACTATTGTTCTCGCAAAAGGGGTTAAGTTCCTAGAACTCATACTTCTATGTTCAAAAGGTGAGCATGCTTCTAAGAGCATCTATGTTCTTTTGGGAATAACATACTTACTTTCAGAATAAACTGTAAACTTGAATAAACATTTCAAAAATCGTAACATAACTTCTGTACTTATGCTTTTAACAACTCAAGCATCACTTTTGACATTATCATGTCAACTGTTTCTCATTTCTCATAATCTCTGTCTCATATCACTGATAACTCATTTATCATAAAACTTTTTGACATAAAATTGTCAACTTTCTCATAACACAAAAAAAATCTTTTCGGAATATGTTCCAAAACTTTCATGACTTTCCTTTGTTTTCAAAATATGAATTGATCTCATTTTCAAACCTTGAGTTCAACTGTTTCAACTTTCAACTTTCAAACTCAAAGCGAAAAATAATTTACCTCTTTTCGGTTGAGCTTGATGTGATGGAGTGTTGAGCATAGTCGGTGATTTCTAGAAGTCAGTGACTCGATCTAGACTTAACTTTTGAAAAGAAGGTTTTAGGGTTGAGGGCGACACGCTCGATACCAAGCTGTAACCCCGCCTTTCCAAATGCGGATTAGGCGGAATTTGTACCAACTAAGCGAGGATTAAGAACATAATGACCAACAACCTTTGAAACTTGAACTTTGATAGATAAACACACAACGATTTCATATAACTAGACCAATGACCATTAACAAAAGGATTCAACCGATCGGATGTAGCGTAAGTAATATCCAAAATAGTATAATAAAGTGTTTTGAGCAGTGAAGCATGTGAATGCATATATGACGATATCGTCAAGGTGAACTATTAGCGTCAAAACTCCATTGCTCAACACTTGTCCATCCATCGACTCAACTGCACATTTAAAATAAATATCACGGGCTAAGTACAAGATTGCATTAGTGGACTCATGCGAAATAATTTCATTTAATTACATTGCCCATAAGTATAACACGAGGATTTTAGTTGAAACAACTCGTGAATACCAAAATACTTTATCATTTCTCAAAAGATTCGCTGGCGGTATTTTACATTACGTATGATCCGTATCATTCACATAATTATTCATAGCGATCTCATAAAGCGATCTCACGTGCGTGAAGTAGGCCTCCTTCTACCGACGCGTGATCGACGAAGATGTTGCTAACGGCTCCCGATCACATAGCCGAGGATTACGCATCGACTAGGATCCATGGCCGTCGATGATGTTGCTAACGGCTCGCGATCATGGCGGGTGTACCGTTAATCTTAGCGAATTGCATCGACTAAGATCCGATATCGATTTTAAAATTGGGGCGACCCGATAAGCGATTCACATACATCGTTGGCTCGCCAACATGATAGGATCCATACGTTAAAACATAAATATTTTGGGCATGTAATTGAATAACGATTCATAATCATTTCTCGGTGAAGCTTGTAAATAAATACTTTTCGAAGAAAGCATCGTAAATAAAGGGTTTTCGGTAAAGCCCACCTCGTACTGCGTGAGTCTTTATCTTGGGTTCTCTTTTCCTACGTCGATGTCCGTCCACGTATCGCTACGTAAGAATCATTTTAGTACGTCGGTCGCGTTCGATGAGGCGAATCATAGTATATAACGTTCTCACGTATCAAATAAGGCTAACGTTGGACTTAATTTGGCGTTTCCTAATCGATTGATGTCGATTATGAAATTTCTCGACATATAAAGGGTATTCTACCTTTTTGGTATATAATATGCGTTTTAATGTACTTACGTAGCGTAAGTAGCATTGTTACTAAGCGTCTACGTCACGTGATCACGCGTTATCGGTGCGTGCCCGTTGACAACAGTCGACGATTTTGATCAACTATTTTGACCAAGTCGACCAAAAGTCAACAATTTTGACTTTGATAAAAAAAGTCGACATTTGACTTTTCAACTATTATGAAATTCTTATCATTTTATGTGCAATTCTTGTTCCAAAATTCTATAAAACCATACTATGTCTAAAATATTATTTTAGATCATATTATGTTATTATTCTTGATAAAATAAATTTATAACATTAATGCACATAATATAAGGTTTTCGGCTATTTTAATTTAAATAGCTTAGACTTGTGCAAAAATTCTTATAAATTCACATGTTACACTATTTTATCATGTGATTAATAATATGTAATTACCTTAGTCAAATAAAATTTATACACCATGGTCTTTTAACATATAGTTTTCGGTTTTCCTTAATTAACCCATCAAATGATTTTTTAAAATTCCAATAAAATCATATAACAATTATTCACCCTCAACTATGCTTACTATAACATAATTGTTATTTATTGTGACTTATTGAATAAAATTTACCTAAGTCACTTCCTAAATTTTCGACTTAGGTCGAATAAATCTTTATAAATTTGATAAATTCTCACAACCATATATTATGAATCTACACACTTGATATGCTATTATAACACTTAAACATGAATTATATCTCAACACTTTATCATATATATATATTTTGGTATTAATCAAATTATAGGCTATAGTTTTCCAAAATTCTAAATAAATTCATATAAGCGTCATTAATACCCTAGATCATGATTTCATACTTAAATCAACAATTAAAAATCATAATCAACAACATATAGAACCCCTAAGTTTTCGGTCCATATGAATAATTTAACACTATGCTTAATTTCATGATATAATTAATATACATGCTTCACAACATCATATAAACATCATATCTAAACATATTAACACATGATTCAAAATTTTCGAAAATCATATATATAAACTAAGGTCATAACATAAATTCTAACGGACGAAAATCGAAAATTCTAGTATGTATACGAAGCTCGTAAAATTTCTAACCTTTTAATCGGTTTCGATTTTGATCGGCAACGTTTATTTGCTAAGGATTTGGGATTGGAATTTGATGAACACTCTAAATTTTCTCTCTATATTTTCGGTACCAAGGGGTTCAAAATGGAAGAATGGAGGAGCTTATGTTATATTTATAGATGCACACAACTTGCACACTAATTATTACATGAAAAATATCTAATACACTTGCTATCCAAGGTCAATATTTTCGGCCACCTCCATTAGCTAGGAGACAACAATTTTAATTCTTATCATATACAACTCATCATATCTCTTATCCTTTAATTATCAACTTGTATATTAGTTGTCATTTAATCAATTAAATAAGTTGTAACCTTCATAAATATATATACATATGTATCGGCTATATCACATAGCCTAAGGTAGAATTTTATTTTATACTATATTATATACCTTATTATTATATTATAATTAAATTGTTAATTTATATCACAATTATTATGAAATAAATGAATTAATCACATTGTAGCTAATTTATGTAACTCTCGGCCATCACCTATTAATTGGAGAAAATTTTTATTATTTTTATATTATATACTATATTATTATCATATTATAATTATAGTATAAAGTGAAGTTTGAAAAGTCAATTATTTCAACTATATAAATGGCACTAATATATAGTATGAAATTAAATATTTTTCAACCCATTTTTCAACCATTTCGGCTCCCTCATTTAATTAGCATGAGATTACTTGTTTTAATTGTCTACTATCACTACTTTACACTTAGAATATGCTAGGATCCAACTCATATTTATTTATTAATTATAAGATAATAATATTACATAAAATCATACTAAAAATGGCTAAGTTTTCGCCACTTATGTACACAAGTGCACCTACACTTGTGCAACTTGTATTATACCTCATTTGGTCCTTAATGACATCATAATAATATAATAATTATCATATATCATTAATTAGATAAGAATAAAATATTAAATCATACTTAAGATCTCACATTTTCGAAAATCATTAAGTCATGCCCAACATTTTATTTCTTTGTATAAAATAGCTACTACACATTTATATGACATATTATATGTCTTAGATAATAAATTTAATCATAGAAAAGTATTTAAAACAATTTAGATCATAAAACCTAATTTAAATACTTAGGGTTTGAAACCCATAAAATAAGGTACATTGCATTCTTAAATTTTCTAGCATTATTTTATGATAAATAATGCCCTATATAATAATATAATTATAGGAATTTGAATTTTATAATTCCGAGATCATATCTAAAGTTATCGCATTATCTCTAACGTGAGCGTTTGAAGCGTCTCTAAATTCTCATAGTTTGATTATCTCTAAAATGTTCAAAATAAAGTTTGTTACAACTTTATTTATTCCTATAATAATAGGAATTTCTAAATTAAGCAACCGCTTATAATCTTGTAAGGCGTAAGCGTCGAATTTATTCACGTTAGAAAATTACGTTCGAAGGAATATTAAAATTATATTCCTTAATTCACTAAGCCTCGTGAATCTCATACGAAATTATCGAATTATGCTTGGTCGAGTCGAGAGTTGACTAATTAAGATTTTAATTATTGAATTAATAATGCTAATTCGTAATTTATTAACGCAATTCGATATTAAAACTACGCGGGATATTACACCCATTGAGTGCGAGAGGGTTATGCGGCGGTTTACGGAACAACGTGCCCACGTTTCCCGAGCCTTCATGTCGAAACGTTACAAGCGATTCTGACGAATCGGACAACGCGTGCGTCGGGTTCGTTGGGCGTATCCGGGCGTCTCTTGAAGTGCACAGCAGGCCCAGCGGTTGGGCTTACGAGTTGGGCCTCGGACCAACTCCATCGCTGCAACAGCCCAGCGGTTGGGCTACGAGTTGGGCCCGAATCAACTCCATCTTTGGGCTCGATCAAACATTGATTCAAAATATAGAGCGATGGACCACGGAACCGACCCGAAGCAAGCCCACGAACAGGCCCAAAGACCACCCAAAGACCAATTGCCAAGATCCAAGATCCACGGACCACGGGCGGGCCGGGCGGGCGGGCGGCGGCGGGCGCGGGCAGGCGGCGGCGGCGGCGGCGGCGGCGGCGGCGGCGCGCGATGTTCGTGCGTGGGCTTTCCAGCCCATCACTTGTGCACATAATTATACTAAGTGTTCAATGAACCACTTATATAGACAATTAATGAAGGTACATTAATCAATGTGGGATGCGGATTAATTAATCCATGCTTATCCCCTTAATCATATAACTCCATGTTTAAGTGACCAACTTTGATCCATTATTTCTCACTCACCGAAAATCGGTTTGAGAATGTGAATACACCACGATCATCTACTCGAAGCGTAGATCGATCCTATGCGGTTAATTTCACAAAATTAAGCGTTCGTCACTCAAAATCTTGGTCAAAGGAGCTTCGCGGAAACTTGACCACATATAATATATATATATATATATATATATATATATATATATATATATATATACATGATTTTCAACATCAATCAATACTGAAATCAGTCATATTGATACAAGTATTATTATGTTATCTTAGTACCAGCACACTAAATATTGAAGACTTAGCATCGATGAAGACAGAGAAACGCAGAAAATGACTAAGTGTCATTCCAACATGTTACGACCCGCAATCCCAAAGGACGACTTAGTCGGAGCATGAGTAGGGATGGAAAATAAGAAGCAGGAAAAGAAAGGGGATGTATTGGAAGCGAACGAGATATCAAGAAAAATGACTTTATGGATAATATGATAAAATATCATTTGAGTTGCTATGTTCCGTCACGTGTTGCTGCTCTGCTCCGCCGTGCGTTGTCGTTCTGACATTACCCCCATCGTCGATGCTAGAATAGCGCCGTTGACGGACGCCCACCGCCGTGCCACCCTGCTCTATCTCTGCCGCGCCGCTCTGCCTCCCATCCTTCGTCTCCGCCAGTGCCATTTTCCCGGCGTCGACCTAACCCAACGACACAAACCCACTTCACTCGAGCACAACCCCAAAAACCATGGTTCAAGTTTGAAAAGAGTGTCATTTATTTTATCAATTTCGAAATTGTCCTCTGATGACTTGTTGTAGGCTATTTCGATTATAACTAGAAGCTTTAAAAGAGTGTGATGAGATTACAGTGTATGTTGGTTCTTGTGGATTTGTCACTCTTTAGTAGCCAATACACATAGAGTAAGCCATATTTTGTTGTTTCAATTCATTTTAGAACACAACATACGAATTGTCGTTTCTAAATGTTGAATACAATGTTCTGCAGAATGAATTGTGTAAGATATTAGGAGATGTGGTAGAAAAAAGAAATTACTTGAAAAGAAAATGAAAGGGTTTCTTACCGTCTCTTTGACTTCAAAGCAGGGTAAGAGGTTTTGATCATCTCCGGTATGGGTTAAAAAGGATGAAAGGAAGGTAGAAGGAAGGAAGGACGGAATTTCTTAAGTTCAATTTGACAATAATTAATCGTTATTAAAGAAATATCTGAAGCTTGATTTGACGAATTCATAAGGATCTCAAATTCTAATGTGGGCTAATTTTAAAAGATTGATTCGACCCAAATATAATCAGCTCATTCTTTATAAAAGTCCATAATTCTCACTTCATTTTCCTTTATTAGGCCCAATTTAGTTATGGTCCAACAATATTAATTAAAACATGACCAATAACTAAGTAAGTCCCAAAAAAATTAGTACCAATATCTCAACAATAATTGAGTCAAAACTTATCTCTAGATATCATATACAATTAGAAATATAATACATAAAATCAATACTTTGATTTTATCCAAACTTTGGTGAAATCCTTTTGTTGGAATTAAAAGAAGAATTTATGTATTTCTTCGAACGTGAACCAATTTAGAAACTAATTTGAAAAATTTCTCTAATAGTTATTTTAAAAGGTCGGGTATTAAATATTACCCCCCTTAAAAGAAATTTCATCTCGAGATCTGCATACATCTAGAATAACTCATGATACTTTTCTTTCATTTTGTCCTCAAGCTCGCACATAGCTTCTTCTTGTTCATGGTGTCTTCACAGAACTTTTACCAACGAGATTGATTTGTTTCTAAGTTCTTGAACTTTTCGATCTAAAATAGATTCAGATCTCTCTTCACAACTCATATCCGAACTAAGAACGATATCGTCTTGATGGATTACGTATTTAGGATCAAACACGTATTTTCTAAATTGTGACATGTGGAAAATATTGTGAACATTTCAAAAACTTGGTGGTAATGCAACCAGTAAGCAACATGACCCATTCTTTCTAAGATTTCCTAAGGCCCTATAAATCGTGGTCTGAGTTTGCCCTTTTATACCGATTCTAATGATTCCTTTACAAGGAGAAACTTTATCTCCTACGTCAAACTGCAATTCGGTTCGGCGGGCATTTGCATATGATTAGAGGTGTTGGAATTAGTTCACTCGACTGTGTGGACCTATGTCTACACAAGCTCCTGGAGGGAACGATTATTTTATCACTTTCATTGATGATTATTCAAGGTACGGATACGTTTACTTGCTTCATCGCAAGTCTAAATGCTTTGAGAAGTTCAAAGAATTTAAAGCAGAAGTGGAAACGAAGTTAAGTGAAAGTATCAAGTCATTGCGGTCTGATCCTAGTGGCGAATACCACATAAGGAGCTCAAAATGTTTATTTTACTAAACCCTACATGTTAAGTTAGCTCAAGTACAATAATAAGGTTGAGCGAGGTTGAGCGGTACTACTTAATAAATTAAATAGATTAATTATTTTAAGTAGTCAGAGTGCTATAAATAATTAGTGACATGTGATATCTTAAATACGAGATTCGTAAGTATAAGTATAACTGTACAAACCAGACTCAACTTCGCTAAATGGGTAAGTCAATATTTATTCTCTAGTGGAATGAATAAATGGTCATGGATTAATTTATGTTCTAGGCTGAATAAGATAATTAATTCATTTTAGGTTCATCTTTATTCATTATATTTGATCCCTGGACTGACCCATCAAGGTTTACTGCCTAGCTAATTTTCGGCCACCCCTAGGAATCCACTGAGGTTCTATTCTTATTATTGTATTATTTATTTAATTCATCTCTTAGTCTAGATAAATATTATATAATATTATTAGATATCAAGAGATAATTATTCTAGAAATGAATTATCTTCCATAAAAGAAGATAATTATTGTAGTTATTAGATGTGTCAAAGTCCTATCACAATATGATTCTAGGGAGAACACTATAAATACATGGTAGGAGAAAAATCCGATTAACCATCCCCATCACTGTGATTTTCAAAATTCACAGAGCTATCATAGGGGACGAAAATTTGTGGTGTTCTCCATAGATTACTCTCACTCAGTATTAGATATCATGCATCCAGGGACGCAGTTCAAAAGATCAAAGCTGGAGTCAGTCATTAATAGATTTACCAGAAATTCATAGGTAAACACGAAAAATTTCATTTGTATTGCAATTAATTATATAAAGACATGATAGGAATATAATCAATGTGGTGAATTAAATATCCAAGATAAATCATCGGGAGGACGGATAAATTTAGTTTTTCCATCATATGATGACATCGAGTCTTCAGTAGACACTTTACCTTTGACGTACCAATAACTTTGACTTCTCTTTTGCTGGCATGACACTTAGTCATTTTCCCGACTTCTTTGTCTTCAGTAGCACTAAGTCCTGACTTCAATTTTTAGACTTTAAACTTCAGTAATGCTTATACTAATACTTCTATCAGTACAACTGACATCAGTACTACTTCTTAAACTCCTTCAGTATTACTTGTCCATACTCTCTACTTAAAACCGTAGACATAAAAGGCTGGCTCCCTAACATGTGCACATCACTATGTTACATCAGAAGGAAAATCATCAAGAGGTTTTGGAATCTAATCAAAACACTTAGTTAAGATGGAATATTCCCAATAGATGGATTAAACATTCTACTAGCTGATCTGACTCTTCTTCATCAACTTTAGTTTTCTATCATCAGGTGAGTCTACGTCTGTTCTTAGCTGATTTCTATTGACTTCTTCTTACTTCAATCTTCAGATCTTGAAACGCGACAAGATTGTGAGTAACTCTTGATCACTCCACGAGAGCATCCTTTAGAGTCTTTCAGGACCTAATTGTGAGTAACGCTTGATCACTCCACGAGAGCATCCTTTAGATATTAGAGTCTTTCAAGACCTGATAGTCTTTTGTCTGTCTGATTCAGACTCAATGAGTCATAGTGATCGTCAGACTTGTTGAGACCTTTCACTATACTCGGTTCTTCTGACTTTCTTCTTACTTATATCTTTCTCTTGTTATCTGATGTCCTTTAGATCTTTCATTGAGCTCGTTGTTTGATATCTTTTACTTCATCGACTTTATTTGCTTCTTCCAAGCTTGAGGCAAAGTCCTCATCTTTATATTGGTTTCTTCTCAAACTCAGTCCTATCTAAGCAAGAGATTAGCTTCCTAATAAATAAATTGATTACAAAAATACATTAGATAATCATCATCGGGTAGATAAAATTTAGAGTGTCTTTTAAGTTCATTTTAAAATATAATCAAAACGACCCAAATTTCTAACTGAGTAGATGCAAATCTAAAATTTCTTTTGTTGTTAGCATCTCATTTGTAGAATCACTGTGATAAGCCAATACAAAAGCCACCATCTATATAGAATATAAGATGACTTTAATTTTCTGTAATTAATCATTTAGTGATTGTTGTCACCTCAATAACAGAAATAAATTATAACATGGTTACTGCCTTTAAGATTTAGTTTAGTAAGAATAAGAATTTAGTAAATTCCGAAACTCTATAAATACCTACTTCAATCACCACTAAAATTCTTTCGAAGCTTTCAAATTTCAATCCTTTGTCTGAACAAACAAAGAGCAGAACTCCTCAGGTTGACTATAGTGATTAATTAGGGTTAATTAAGCATAATAAGAGATTAATTAATTAGTTAATTGGGTGGTCCTTTTGTCCGCAAATACGGGCAATCACATGAGACCACCTTATACTAGGCAAAAACTTGTATATATCCAAATGTATATAGTGTATCCACTTCACTTAGGATTAACCAATCTTTAATTAGGATTTATTCATCTACAGTCAGAATTAATTAAATTAACTAACTAAAATTCAAATTTAAATAGGATGAATACAAAGGAAATGGAGATACACCGAATTGTGCCTCGTTATACTATACATAGGGATGGCAATCGGGTCGGGCGGGCACGGATAGTGCCGAACCACTTCCGTACCCGCGAAAATGATCCCGCCCGCGACCCGCCCGCGACCAGCGACGGGTAGGAGATTCCCACCATACCCGCGACCGCGGTACCAGCAGTTGGCGGATACCCGCGAACCCGCCACCCGACGGTATCCGCCACCGCCACCATGGACTACCCACGAAACCTTCGCCCGGAACACCGCGAAACCTTGGATCGGATCTCATCTATGTAGTTCACCATCAAAGCTGCGGCATCTCGAAAATGTCTACGAAGAATCGGTCAACTCGTCACAACATACTATTAGGATATCAACAAAGCGAGACACGAGGAGAAAATAGGCGTAGATGAGCGTTGGATTCTTGGATAGCATTGCATCAAAACCACGAGATCTCAAATGGCCACGAGTTATAGAAAACTAAAGGCGGTGATTGATTTCTCAAAGATAAAGATACCTTGGTAATAGTAGAACCAAGGTGACGGTGGGCCCCAACAAGTTTCGTTCTTTGGGGTGTGACTTCACGGCATCTAAAACCACTGCAATTTCGATAACAAACTTGGAGTTCTTATTTCGGTTGCAACATAAGGATGGACCTACACATCACAACAACCTATGTTAATCTTAGTATATAACGATGAGCCGTGTGAGAGGGTGAGGCCGTGAGAGAAGAATGGGAGAGGTGAGGCGGTGAGAGAGGTGAGGCTGGCGGCCAAATGAAAAGAGTGGGAAGTGGGAACTAGGGTTCTAATTCCTATTTTGAATTTGAAAATTAATTAATTAATAAAATAAATTATTAGATGGGAGGGTTTCACGGGTTCGTGGGTAATTCGTGGGTATTTTGCGAGTACAATTCACGGGTACCACGAGTTTGTGCAGTGCAGGTAGTCTAAACCATTTCCGTGCGCATGACTAAGCGGATCTTAGTTTTAAACCATGAACATCTGCAGGTGCAAATACTACCAAACCCACGAATAATCGGACGGATATCCGCGGTTTCGGGTATCCGCGGTCGATTGCCATCCCTAACTATACACGAATAGTAATCAACTAATTAATCATCACCTGCTTCTTTTGCATGACAACGACAACCTGATCACAAATAAAAAGACTAAAAGAAACTAAAATGAAACTCTACATAAACCAAGTTGGATCGGTTACGTGCAAGCAAAAACAAAGGCACCGACGATATTCGGATTTGCAGAGGCGCATATTCCCGCCAAAAAGGCGAACCCCACACCATCACCCTTGAGCCACGTGGCGCGCGGGACCCACCATCGGCCGGATAGCCCGCCATCTCCTCCTCCATTTAGATTTCGTTTTGCAAAACTTCGCAACTTTTTGTTCGCTTCCGTCAAAAAACGTACTTTCTTCATTTCTCTCTATTTGTTTTTGCTTTTTTGACTATTTTTTCTGCTGATCATCTGGTTCAATCCTCAATTATTTGTCTCTGATAGCAATCGATTACCTTTTCACGATCAATTTTTGTTAGTTTATTTATTTATCTTAGTGTTGGATGAAAATTCTGAATATGATATACCTCAGAATCCGCAGATTGAAAAATTCAGCAGAATGGAGAAGCCAGAAATGCTACCTGACACGCTTGATTGGAATCAAAATCTCACCACCACTGCTGTCGTCAAGGTAATTCAGACTCAAATTTAATTTGTTGAATTTCATGTACATCTATTTTATATTATTCCACAAAACAAAATCAACTATTGTTGAATTCTGGTTAAAATCTTCAAAGAATATTGCCTTAGACGTATGAGAAAAAAGTAATCGAGGAAAAGAGTATGTTGCTGAGAATCCATTGGATGAAGCTTGAGATTGACAGTAGAGAAAGGATAAGGTTCTTCGGAGCGTATATCCGAAAGTGTTAAGTATGAGAATACGTGTAGAGTCACTGCGTATCATAGAGATTGCGTACCTCTAAGCGTCTGCAGAGGGGAGTACTTATAAGGAACTCGCCTAGATTATACATGGGGTGTGAAGACACGTTCTCAGCGATTGAGCTGATGGTGTCAAGTTTCGTGTTCCTAGAATTACGGAGCGTGGATGGTTAACTCCGCATCTGACGGGTGTGTGGGCGAGTGTGCTTTTAAGTAGTCGTAGAGTAGCTGATAGCATGCTCTGGCACCAGAGGTGGCCTCGGCCTCACCTCGAACTCCTGACCTTTGTTCGTGACAGCTCTGTAGGAGCTCTACTGGGCCTTGAGAATGAGTCTTTTACTCGGGTCATTCTGTGGGTTTAAGGATATGGGCCTTGTTGATATATTATCCACTCCAAATATATAATGGCAAAACTTAGCGAGATATTGCAATTTTGATGATATTGGAGGGTGGATATAAAGTGTTTGTGTGTGTTCAGGAGTTCGATTACAAGGAGCTGTGCGAAGTGAAGCAATACTACCCCCACGGTTACCACGGTGTAGACAGGTTGGGGAGGCCTGTGTACATCGAGAGATTGGGGAAGCTCGACGTGGAGGGGCTCATGAAGGTCACCACACTCGAACGCTATGTCAAGTACCAAGCGCAACAGTACGAAAAGACGATCAAAATCAGGTTCCCCGCCTGCTCTGCCGCTGCAAACAAACACATTGACCGGAGCATCGCCATTCTTGATGTTCAAGCTGTGGTACTACTTATTGCATTCTCCTCGTCACTTGTCTTTTATAATAAACTCATCAATTAATTTGGTTTCAGAGCGTGAAGAGTTTCACTAGTCCGGTGCAGAAGGTTCTTATGCAGCTGCGCAAGATTTTCAACGACAACTATCCTGAGGTATGTCTCCATTGATATAGCCTCAAGGTCTATGTGTTGTTTTGATTTAACCAATTTGCAGACGCTCTCCGAAATGGTGATTGTGAATGCGAGCCCTGGCTTTAAGTTGCTCTGTGTTAGAATCTGGGTATGTAGAAATGCGAATATAACGTATAAAGGAAATGCTATATATAACCGAGGCAAGAGTTAGACTCTTTCTCCATGAAGATAATATTGCTCCGCTACGATTGCAGCGGTTCAGCAGCAATTATCTCAAGATACAACGGTTTAACAAATACGGTAGTTGCACTACTAGACGGATTTCCGGCGAACTACTAGATAGTCGGGACAGAGAGGATTTAGAAGAATGAATGAGTAGATTGATTATCTTCGTCCAGGTGTGTTTAATCATCTTCTGCAGGGTCCCTTTTATAGCCCACGGTGCCTGTTCGCGAAGTGGTGCGAAGGCCCAGCTGGCGGCCCGAACCGGTCGTCGATCGAGGCCTATCGAGGTTAGCCGAACCGGCGTGATGGTTCGTCCATGCCTGACCCAACCGCCCGCCCACGTAGTCGAGTCCGGCGTGTCGCCGAGCCGTCTCCGGTGCCATGTAGGCAAAACTTTTGGCTCACTCAAAGCTCGCCGCGACGATGCGTGCGTGCGAAGTGCAAAGTGCGCCTCTAAAGCGCCCAATGCGACAAGTGCGGCGTGCGTGCTCGGACTCGGACTCTCGGACTCGGATGGTGCTTGCGCACCATCCTCGTAAACATTGGGTTAGCCATAAAATAGCTAATTAAAACCCGCTAGGGTGCACCATAGATGGTGCACATGATTATTCATTATTGATGTGAACTCGTTTATAAATAGCTTAGAGCTTCCTTATTTTTCCAATGTGGGATAGAAAACTTATTCCCACCATTAAGAAGCCATCTTTGTGCATTAATTGTTCATTCATCCCACAATGGTTTGAACACATAAATACACTATATTGATCTACACAAAATGTAGATTCCAAATCTAAGCTCATATATAGATTTATTCAACAATCCCCACATGAATGACGATTAATGCAAATGCAAGTTTTATCAAAGTCGATGACCTATTATTGCATTAGGATAGGTAGTTGTTGGCTTTGAACCTTCCTTAGTATAGTGTTATCGGTTTACTCCTTTGCTCGGTGAACACGATGTCTTGAACCGATCGGTTTTGTGTAAACCAAGACAATAACACATACACAATAATAGATACACTATCTTTCGTTCTCACGTTGTGTCCATTTGGCCTTGGACCATATCTTGATTCATAAGTGTTATTTATTTGAGCGGCCCACACTTCACACTTAGATAGGTGATCTCCTATGAAGAGTATCTGCTATACTCCACCAATAAGGCTATAGGAATCATTAAAGTTCTTTAAAACTTACCCTTTACCACGAGCTGAGGTTACACTTGAGCGACTACGAGAATGGATTATTGAGATTTCAAGTGTATAACTTAAACCTTCATAACTTAGTTGTCTCTTTGAACCAAGTTTTGGGATCTCCAATCATCATGGTTGAGTTACCATTATGAGCGTTCTTTAGCGTGGATTTTAATCCCATTCCCTTCTTGCATTGTATAATTGATCACGATTAATACCTTTAGTAAGCGGATCCGCTATATTGTCTTTTGACTTTACATAGTCGATACACATTATATGATCGTGATCAATTGTCTAACGGTATTGTGTCTTGACGAATGTGTCGAGACTTACCGTTGTACATGCTACTCTTAGCTCTCCCTATGGTGACATCTTGTCACAATGCACCATAACGGGAGGTATGGGTTTTCCCAACAAGGAATATCTTCTAAGAAATTTCTTAACCATTCGAAACTTCCCCACTTTATCTAAAGCAATGAATTCGGATTCCATTGTAGATCGAGCTATCTGAGTTTGCTTAGAAGATTTCCATGACCTTTCCTCCACCTATGGTGAACACGAATCCACTTGTGGTTTGGAGTCTTTGTGTCGGATATCAATTTGCATCACATATCCTTCCAAAGCAATTTGGATATCTTGTGTAGTGTAAACTATAGTTCAAAGTATGTTTTAAATACCTTAGAACTCTAGTTAATGCGGTCCAATGATCCTTGCTTGGATTACTTGTGAACCGACTCAACTTGCTAATTGAATATGCTATGTCGGGTCTTGTACAATTTGCTAAGTACATTAGACTTCCAATGACCTAGCATAGTCGATTGGGATATCGGGTCTCCTCGATTTTGGCTAAGTGTAGACTTAAATCAACAGTGTCTTAGCGGGAGGTAGATCATAAGCTTTGAATTTCTTAAGCACGTTCTCAACATAGTGAGATTGTGATAAGACAATTCCATCATGTGTTCTAGAAATTTTAATTCCTAGAATCACATCGACTATCCCAAGTCTTTCATATCGAATGTTCTCTTCAACATTTCTTTAGTATTCATGATTATATCACGATTACTACCCATTATGAGCATGTCATCAACATAAAGACATACAATGACAAAATTATCGGATGTCCCTTTAATGTAAACACATTTGTCGCATTCATTAATTTTGAATCCATTTGACATCATCACTTGGTCAAATTTCTCATGCCATTGTTTGGGTGCTTGTTTAAGTCCGTATAAAGACTTAACAAGTTTGCAAACTTTGTTTTCTTGTCAGGGACAACAAACCCTTGAGTTGTTCCATGTAAATTTCATCTTCTAAATCCCCATTTAGAAATCTTTGTTTTACATCCATTTGATGTACTTCAAGATTATCTGTGCGCAGCTATAGCAAGTAGCGTTCTTATGGATGTAATCCTTGTAACGGTGAGTATGTATCAAAGTAGTCATACCCTTCCTTTTGTTTATAACCCTTGCTACTAAGCGTGCTTTGTACTTATCAATAGTTCCATCGGCATTGAACTTTCTCTTTAGAATCCACTTGCGTCCTAAGGTTTACAACCGGGAGGAAGGTCAACGATTTCCCAAGTGTGATTGTTTAAGATAGATTCAATTTCACTATTGATAGCTTCTCTCCATAAAGCGACATCGAGGACCGAACAATGCTTCTCGATTGTCTTAGGATCATCTTCAACGAATAAACCACAAAGTCGGACCAAAGAACTTTGCGGTTTTGTTCGTTTTCCTCGTCTTAGTGTAGGTGTTGGCTCAACATTTGGTCGATATTTTCGTGAATTTTCTTCATAAGTTCTCTTTTTAGAACTTGCGTCGTTCTTTTCTTTCTTGGGAAATATAGTTTCAAAAAATGTAGCATTTCTTGATTCTATGATCATTCCCTCATGCATGTCGGGTATTTCCGACTTGTGTACCAAAAAGCGATATCGCTACTATTGTTTGCATATCCATGAAGATCTGCAATCAATAGTTTTAGGGCCTATCTTGACTTGTTTTGGTTTTGGTACTTCGACCTTTGCGAGACACCCCCACACTTTCGTGTATTTGTAGGATGGTTTCCTACCTTTCCATAATTCATATGGAGTTTTATCTTGTTTCTTTTGGGGTAACTTGTTTAATATTTTATTTGCGAAGGATAGCTTCCCCACATGTTATGTGATAAGCCGAGCTAATCAACATAGCATTCATCATTTCCTTTAATGTTCTATTTTTTCGTTCGGCAATACCATTTGATTGTGGTGAGTAAGGTGCGTTGTTTGATGAATAATACCGTTTTCGACAAAATTCTTCAAGCGGTGCAACATACTAGCCACCACGATCACCGAATCATCTTGATTTTGGCATTGAGTTGATTTTCAACTTCACTTTTGTAACTTTTGAAAGCTTGAATGCTTCGTCTTTGCTTCTCAAAAGATACACGTAACAAAATCTTGTGCAATCATCTATAAATGTTATAAAATAATTCTTTCCACCTCTAGTTTGCACAAGTTTTAAATCACATAAGTCGGTGTGAATCAATTCTAGAGGTGTAGTTGATCTTTCCACGAATGAAAAGGTTTCTTTGCCATTTTCGCTTCAACACAAATTTCACATTTATTATGTTGATCAAAAGATATCTTTGGCAATAGTTCTAAATTCACTAATCTTCGTAGTGTATTTAAATTTGCATGTCTAATCTATGATGCCATAAATTAGGAGACTCAATCACATATCTGACGCTTTCCTTTATTTCATCATTGGAGATTACATTGAGTGCGCTAAGCTTGAAAAGGCCATTATCTAGATAGCCTTTTCCTATAAAGTGACCATTTTGGTCATTACAACTTTAATACGCTTCAAACACTAGTCTAAAACCGACTTTGCTCAAAGCGAGAACCGGACACAAGATTCTTGCGAATGTCGGGAACATGCAGCACGTTGGTCAACGTCACTTTCAATCCCAAGTCATCTTTAGCACAACTTTTCCCGTTCAGCGATCTTGGAAGCTGCGGAGTTGCCCATGTACAACTTCCTCTTTTCGGTGGCGGGTTCATAGGTGGAGAACATTGACTTATCGGCACGGATGTGCTTTGTAGCACCATGTCAACCCACCGCCCATTGGGTTGCCTACCATGTTGACTTCATCTACAACAGCAGATAAATCGAGTTCGAGATAAGTCGAGGGCACCGTTTTTTCCTCCGTCACGTTTGCTTGTTGATGACCATCTTTCTTCTTTGGTTTCCGACAATCCTTCGCCATGTGCCGGGTTTGCCACGGTTGTAGCAATCTCCTTTGATCCTCTTTTGCTTTTGGGTCTTCTTCTTCCCGTTGAACTTGCGTTTCTTGTTGTTGGTGCTTGATTCGGCTAGATTTGCCTTTGCCTCCATAGGCGATTTCTTTGCCATGTTGTCGATTTGCGGTTGTCTTCTTGATCCTCGATTAGTACAATAAGATCTTCAGTCCCATCTCCTTGCGTTTGTGTTTGAGATAGTTCTTGAATTCTTTCCACATTGGTGGTAATTTCTCGATCATCGCAGACAACTTTGAAATGATTGAGAAAGTTCCATACCTTGGCGAGAATATCGTGAAGGATCAGCGGAGTTCTTGCACTTGTTCAAGTACCGTCTTGCCATCCACCATTTTGTAGTCTAGGAAGCGTCCGGCGATAAACTTCTTTAGACCGGCATCTTCCGTCTTATATTTTGTCTCTAAAGAGATCCATAGTTCCTTGACGTCTTGGTATTAGAGTAGACACTATAGAGTGTCGTCAACCCGTTGAGGATGTAATTGCGACACGAGAAAGTCGCTATGATGCCATCATCTAACGCATTGCGTTTTGTTCATCGATCTCATCTTCCTCCACGGTGGAGGTGACTCGTTCAAGCGGGCCAAATTGAGGTAGTCGGTGAAAAGCATTTTAGATTGCCAGCGCTAAATTCGAACACGAGAATTTTTCCGGCTTTCGGCATGAGCAGGGGCATTCGAATGTTGCTTCGACTTGTCGCCATTTCCTGAAATATTATCTTGCGATTGTTAGAATCGGGTATGTGAAATGCGAATATAACGTATAAAGGAAATGCTATATATAACCGAGGCAAGAGTTAGACTCTTTCTCCATGAATAATATTGCTCGCTTCTGATGCAGCGGTTCAGTGACAATTATCTCCAAGATACAGCGGTTTAACAAATACGGTAGTTGCACTACTAGGCAGTTTCCGGCGAACTACTAGATAGTCGGGACGAGAGGATTTAGAAGAATGAATGAGTAGATTGATTATCTTCGTCCGGTGTGTTTAATCATCTTCTGCGGGTCCTTTTATAGCCCACGGTGCTGTTCGCGAAGTGGTGCGAAGGCCCAGCTAGCGACCGAACCGGTCGTCGATCGAGGCCTATCGAGTTAGCCGAACCGGCGTGATGGTTCGTCCATGCACGAGCCCAACCGCCCGCCATGTAGGCAAAACTTTTGGCTCCTCAAAGCTCCTCGCGACGATGCGTACGTGCGAAGTGCGCCTCTAAAGCGCCCAATGCGACAAGTGCGACGTGCACGTGCACGTGCTCGGACTCGGACTCTCGGACTCGGATGGTGCTTCGCACCATCCTCGTAGGCATTTGGGTTAGCCATAAAATAGCTAATTAAAAACCCACTAGGGTGCACCATAGATGGTGCACACTTGATTATTCCTTATTGATGTGAACTCATTTATAAATAGCTTAGAGCTTCCTTATTTTTCCAATGTGGGATAGAAAACTTATTCCCACCATTAAGAAGCCATCTTTGTGCATTAATTGTTCATTCATCCCACAATGGATTTGAACACATAAATACACTATATTGATCTACACAAAATGTAGATTCCAAATCTAAGCTCATATATAGATTTATTCCAACACTCTGGAACGTCGTCAAGTGCTTCCTCGACCCTCAAACAGTGTCCAAGATTCAGGTAACAGCTGCATTGCATTGGTCACTTGTACCTTTTTCTGTCATTTATGCGTTAAAATTTGTCATGAATTGTTAGGTCATTGGCAGCAAGTATCAAAGCAAATTGCTCGAATTGGTTGATCGAAGGTAAGTAAAGCGGCACAACTGCTTGTATTTTATTGTAGTTGCATTAGGCCAGTTTTGATGATTTCTTGAGTTGGTTTCAGCGAGCTGCCTGATTTTCTTGGGGGGAGCTGTTGCTGTAAGAGTGAAGGAGGGTGTCTCAACTCAGATAGAGGCCCATGGAAACACACATTTCTGGCTTAAACTGGAGAATAATATAAAATCTATATATGGAATATAATTGTAAATATATATATATATATGCATGACTGTAATATACATTGATTCTGAGTAGTCATTGATCCACACAAGTACATTTACCTTGAGGGTCAACAGATTACATATTAACAAGTGGCACTTTGATATCAAGTGTTGGAAAAGATAGTTTTTGTGCCTAGTGCGTTTCTTATAAATATAAATAAGTAACAACACATTTTTATTGGTGTAACCATTCTCTACTCTATACTTCTTCACATAAACAAGCAATTCTCTAAATTATTTTAGGGGACAAGATGTGATGCCCAAATCTAGTACAGAGCACTGTTTCTTCACTGCTGAATGACCCAGCTATTTATTTTCAGCTACTCAGTTACAATTATTGCAGTCAATCCTTCTAAGCTAAAAGGTTGTTCTTTTTTTTTTTTCAAATTAATTAATATTTGGTTCTGCCATTTGTATGGATATATATTTTCTTCAAGTATTTAGTTGATTCAAGTTCCACTTCAAGTTTTTTGCTAAGTGGGATCCATGGTTTTAACTTTTAAAGGAACTAGAGCAAGTTAAACAATTTTAAGATCTTTTATTTTATTTAATGTTCAAACCTTTAATTTTCTAAAATGTGAGAAGTCTTGTATTGGAATACAAGTTTGTTCCTTGTAGTTTTTTGTAAGACTTGCAATTTTTCAATTGTTTGTATCCTCACCTCCAAGTCCTGCTTCTTTTATTTATAACTAAATCAAAAGTCATAGTATATTTATACAAAGACTCCAATCTTAAGATTGGAGAATCGAGTCATCATGAAAGAAAATTAAGAAATGATTATTAATCCTCTTTTAAAAGGGAAGGGGGAGGTATATCAGATAAAGATATATGAATTCGAGCATTTTATCTCTTTTGCTAACATTGTCGAGATTGTCTAACAAGATAAAGGGTGAGAATTGGTTCAGTTTCGATTAATCGAAATAAAAAATTAGATTAATCGAAACCAAAGTATGAGCTAAGTACAAACCGAATATTGAACCTTATTTAGTTAACGGAAAAATTAATAGGTTCAACCCATCGATTTTGCGGTCGATGGAATAAACGGATTTAAAAATATCCTTTAATTTTAATAAATAATTTTATATTTTACTATAAACAATTATTAAACTAAACTAAACTAAATTATATGTATACAATTCATTTAATTTTAATAAATAATTTTAAATTTAATAATTAAAAATGTATATATAGAATTCGGATATCGATATATCCGTTACGTTATCGGGTATAACAATAATCGATAATTTAAAATACCTCAATCGAATACTGAATCGAAACCCATGGAGTCGGTTATTTGGAAATCAATCTCTATCGGTTTAGTTTGGTTATGGAAGTAATCGAATATCCTGTAGGGAAATCTGATTTTAACCCTCTCTCGGGGATCTATCTTGGTTGTTTAATTTACCATACATTAATTATATTTCTAGCATGCACCTATATAATTAATTGCAACACGTTGGTGTTTTCTCGTGTTTACATGCGAATTTGTCTGACAAAGAATAGGATCAAAGCTCGTGCTTTGATCTTCTGGACTGTATCCCGTTTGCCAAAACTCCAATACTGAGTGAGAGAAATCTATGGAGAGTATTGCAAAAATTCGCCTTCATCCACACTATGAAAATCTCGAAAATCCCAACTATATGAATAGTATAATTTTCGAAAACTTCTTTCACTTTGGATTAATGTTCTTCTGATTTTCTCTCACCTTATATGTATAATGCAACCCTAGAAACTTATATGGATAAGATCTCTGCATATCTAATAAATATAATCATATCTTTTCAGATAGAGAGGATCAGAATAGAGTCCCATTGGGACTCTCGTATGTGGTGGACGATTTTTGCAGTTCCAGTCCTTGATGGGCCATCAAGGATCAAATGCATGGAATAAAGATGGGCCTCAAATAAATTAATTATCTTATGTTCAGCCCAGAACATAAATTAATTCATAAACATTTATTCATGCCACTAGAGAATAAATGCCGACTTACCCCTTTATTTTCAAAGTTGAGTCGGGCTTGCACTTAGACTTCACGAATCCCCGTATTTAAGATATCGCACGTCCATTAATTATTTATAGCATTCTGACTCCTTAAAATAATTAATCTCTTTAATTACTTAAGTAGTACCACTCAACCTTATTATTGTACTTGAGATAACTCAACCTGCAGGGTTTAGTACAATAAATATATTGAGCTCCTTAAGGGGACGTCATCATCCTAAACGGATACAGTGACCCGCTACAGGTAATTAGCATGACATACAAGCAAAGCCACCACCCAAGATGACGGAGAATATTGGGTTATCTCATATAACCCTCACTCATAACAAGTCAAAGTGATGGTCAGCCATATCGAGGTTTAGATCAACGTAAACAGATATGGTGACTATATACAGGTAACTAGCATGACATACAAACACTGCCACCACCCATGATACAGAGAATATTGAGTTATCTCATGTAACCCTCACCCATAACAAGTCAAAGTGGTGGTCAGCAACTCATACTTACCTAAAATCTTATCGAGTTTTAGATCAACGTAAAGTCACCGAGATCTAGGTTCTTCACAACGGTCAAATAGAAAAACTCATCTCTGTGATCCATCAATACGTCAGAGACGTACCAGTATAGACAAGCAACCAAGTCAAGTCACTTCTTATCTATACCGCAGCCTATACCGACAACTCATCCTAAAGTTTTCTCATCTGTGATCCTTTTTATATCTCATTAAGCTTGACCAATCATACAGACTTCTGTGATCTTCTACACACTGTATGATCTAACTTATATATGAGATAAATGGACATACATATGCAATCAAATAAACAATTCAGATAGAAGATTGTAATAGTGGTAACATGAATCATTGTATAAAAGCTCAAAAACTGCTTCCAGTATACAAATCCAACAAATTTTCCACTTATACTAAAGCAAACTTTTAGTATACAATGTGTTTCCCTACTAACTATTACAAACAACAGCATCACTTTACTTCTCACACTTCTACAAAAGTTTTCTTTCTAAGTGGGTGCCATCTTGCGCAATCCAAGTCCTCGAACATGCTCGTCGTAGACTTTTTGCGGCAGGCTTTTCGTGAATGGGTCAACTAGGTTATCCGCAGTATCAATCTTCTCAATCAACACGTCTCATCGTCTAACGATTTCTCGTATGACATGGTACTTTCTCTCTATGTGTTTTCCACTGCACCTGAGTTATCACAGTACACTATGATAATCTTGGGCAAACTAGGTACCACATCTAGATCCATGAGATAGTTCTTGAACCATACCGCTTCCTTAGCAGCCCCCGAAACGGCTACATATTCGGCTTCCATGGTAGAGTCCGCAATGCATCGCTACTTTGCACTCCGCCAAGATACGACTTCTCCTCCCAAGGTAAACACATAGTCCGAGGTAGACTTTTCGCATCACGGTCAGCTTGGAAATCCGAGTCTGAATAACCCAAAGGCATTAGACTATATGCTTGGTAAACTAGCCTATAATCCCGAGTCCTTTTCAGGTACTTGAGTATATGCTTTACCGGAGTCCAATGTACTTGTCCAGGTTTAGACTGATATCTAGCTACTATGCTTACCGCATAGCAGATATCGGGTCTCGTACATAGCATTGCATACATGAGACTTCCTAAGGCGGAAGCGGAAGGAACTTTTCTCATTTTCTCTATCTGCTTTGCAGTCTTAGGTGACTACTCCTTAGATAAAGGAACACCATGTACGAAGGGTAGCAATCTCTTCTTGGTGGTCTGCATTCTAAAACGAGTAATTACAGTATCAATGTAAGACGCCTGAGATATGCTCAACATTTTCCTCTTGCGATCTGGGTAAACCTTGATCCCAAGAATGTACGCTGCATCTCCTAAATCTTTCATTTGAAACTGATCGGATAACCAACTCTTTACGTCTGATAAAAGCTTCACGTTTTTGTCAAGTAGAAGGATGTCATCTACGTAAAGTGCAAGAAATACCACGTCATCGTTGACATCCAAACGATACACAAAACTCTCGCTAGGCAACTGGGTAAATCTATAGGACTTTACCACTTCATCATAGCGTAAGTTCCATGATCAGGAAGCGTGCTTAAGTCCATAAATGGACTTCTTAAGCTTACATACTAGATGCTCTTCACCCTTCACCACATAACATTCGGTTGTTGTATATAGATGTCTCTACCTTCTTCAAGGTAACCATTTAGAAAAGAGGTTTTCACACCCATTTGCCAAACCTCAAGGTTCAGGTGAGCTGCTATGGCCAGAAGAATTCTGATGGACTTGGGCATTGCTACAGGCGAAAAGGTCTCATCGAAATTGATGCCCTCAATCCGAGTGTACCCTTTCGCCACAGGCCTGGCTTTAAAAGCCGAAATCTCTCCATCTGAATCTCTCTTCCTCTTGTATACCCATTTACTACCTACGGCTTCCTTGTCATCTGGTAAAGGTGTTTTCTCGTAAACATCCATAGCTATTATGGACTCAATTTCTAAGTCCATAGCGGTGTGCCATGATCTTGCATCTGTGTTTTGCACATGTGCTGGACTGCCCCATATCCTTATATGGCTTAAACTAGGCTTGCACCCAAGCCATAACTCGAAAGGGGTTTTATCGACTGACTTGGACGGTACTAGATTGAGCAAATATGCCGTTGTTTCTAAGGAATACCCCAGAACGAAATAGACAATGTTATATAACTCATCATTGATCTAACCATCTCTAAGAGAGTCCTATTTCTTTGCTCTGACACATAATTTTGCTATGGTGTGCCTGGTGTAGTAAGCTGGGAGGTAATCCCACACTGCACCATATAGTCCATGAACTCGTTACTGAGGTATTCGCCACCGCGATCAGACAGTAGTGACTTGATACTCTTACACGCTTCGTCTCCACTTCCGCCTTAAATTCTTTGAATTTCTCAAATCATTCAGACTTGCAGTGAAGCAGGTATTCGTATCCGTACCTTGAGTAATCGTCAATGAAAGTGATAAAATACTCGTACCCTCCACGAGCTTATGTAGACATTGGTCCACATTGGTCAGAATGGACTAGCTCCAACACTTCTTTGGCTCTATACCCATTCGCTTTGAAGGGTCTGGTCGACATCTTTCCTTCTATATAGGATTCGTAGACTGGGAACGAAGTAATTGTAATTTCACCCAACGCTCCATTCTTAGCCAGTCTTGGGATCCTATTGATGGAAATCTGATTTTAACCATCTCCCGAGGATCTATCTTGGATGTTTAATACACCATACATTGATTATATACCTAGCATGCACCTATATAATTAATTGTAACTGTAGAAAAATCTGATGTTAACCCTCTTCCGAGGATCTATCTTGGATGTTTAATTCACCATACATTGATTATATTCCTAGCATGCACCTATATAATTAATGGCAACACGTAGGAGTTTTCTTGTGTTTACCTACGAATCTGTCGGGGAAAAAAATAATCAAGACTCGTGCTTTGATCTTCTGGACTGTATCCCGATTGCCTAAACTCCAATGCCGAGTGAGGACAATCTATGGAGAATGCTATAGAAATTCGCCTTCTTCATTCTCCTCAAAATTTTCGAAAATCTCACACTATAGGAAGTATAATTCTCGAAAATATTGCTTTGAGTATTAATCTTGATTTTCTCTCTTACCTTATATTTATAATGCAATCCTAAATCCTATCATGATAAAATTTATGCATATCTAATAAATATAATAATATCACTTAAGATAGAGAGGATCAAGTTGAGTACCAGAGAGACTCTATAAGGAGGCTTTCGAAAATCATAAGCTCAAAAGGCCTTGATGGGCCAGCCCAGGGATCAAATGCAAGGAATAAAGATGGACCTCAAATAAATTAATTATCTTATGTTCGTTGAACATAAATTAATTCATAAACATTTATTCATGCCACTAGAGAATAAATCTTGACCTATCCTTTATTTTCGAAGTTGAGTAGGGCTCGCATTTAGACTTAACAGAATCCCGTATTTAAGATATCGTCGTCCATTAATTATTCTGTTGATCATTGCTTAAAATAATTAGTTACTTTAATTCCTTAAGTAGTACCACTCGACCTTATTATTGTACTTGAGATAACTCAACTGCGGGGTTTAGTACAATAAACCTTTGAGCTCCTTAAGGGGACTTCATCATCCTAGCGGATACGGTGACTCGACACGGGTAACTAGCATGACATACAAGCACTTGCACCAGCCAAGATGCGAGAGAATCTTGGGTTAACTCATGTAACCCTCACCCATAACAAGTCAAAGTGATGATCGACAACACATACTCACCTAATACCTTATCGAGGTTTAGATCAGCGTAAGTCTCAAGATCTGGGTTCTTCACGACGGTGCGATAGAAGAACTCATCTCAACGTGATCCATCAATACGTCGAGGCGTACCCGGTATAGACAAGCAACCAAGTCAAGTTACTTCTTATCTATACATGACTATCACCGACAACTCGTCCTCAAGTTGTCTCGGTGTGATACTTTTATATCTCATTAAGCTTGACCAATCATACGGACTTACGTGATCAACAACACCTGTATGATCTAACTTATATATGAGATAAAGGGACATACATATGCAATCAAGTAAACAATTTAGATAGGAGATTGTAATAGTGGTAAAAGGAAACATTGTATACAAGCTCAACCAAAACTACTTCCAGTATACATATCCAACAATCTCCCACTTATACTAAAGCAAACTTTTAGTATACAATGTGTCTCTACTAGCTATTACAAACAACACCATCACTTTGCTTCTCCCACTTATACAAAGTTTCCTTTCTAAGTGGGTGCCATCTTCTTGCAATCGAGTCCTCGAACATGCTCTTCGTAGACTTTTGCGGCGGTGATTCGTGAATGGGTCAACTAGGTTATCCATGATACCAATCTTTTCAATCAGCATGTCTCCTCGTCTAACGATTTCTCGTATGACATGGTACTTTCTCTCTATGTGTTTCGTTGCCTTGTGGGTCCGTGGTTCCTTGAGTTTGCCACTTTGCACGAGTTATCACGATGAAACTATGATACTCTTGGGCAAACCGGTACCACATCTTGATCAATGAGGTGGTTCTTGAACCATCTGACCTCTTTAGCGACCTCGAAAGCGGCTACATATTCGGCTTCCATGGTGGAGTCCGCAATGCATCGCTTGCTTTGCACTCCGTCGGGATCGGCTCCTCCTCCCAAGGTAAACACATAGCTTTGAGGTGGACTTCTTCTCATCACGGTCGGCTTGGAAATCCAGTGCGAATAATCCAAAGGCATTAGACTATCTGCATGGTAAACTAGCCTATAATCTCGAGTCATTTTCGGTTACTTGAGTATATGCTTTACCATGATCGATGAGGTTTTCGAGGTTAGGCGATATCTAGATACTATGCCTACCGCATAGTAGATATCGAACCTCGTGCATAGCATTGCATACATGAGACTTCCTCTGACAGGCGTAAGGAACTTGTCTCATTTCTCTATCTCATTGCATTCATAGGTGATGCTCCTTAGATAAAGGCGTCGTATGCGAAAGTTAGCAATCATTTCTTGGCGGTCTGCATACTAAAGCGAGTAATCACGGTATCGATGTAAGGCGCTGAGATAAGCTCAACATTTTTCTCTTGCGATCTCGGTAAACCTTGATCCCAGAATGTCATGCATCTCTAAGTCTTTCATTTGAAACGATCGGATAACCAACTCTTTACGTCGATATGACTTCACATTGTTGCCAAGTAGAAGGATGTCATCTCGTAAAGTGCAAGAAATACCACATCACCGTTAACATCTAAGCGATACACACAACTTTCGCTGAGCAGCTGGGTAAATCCATGGGACTTTACCACATCGTCAAAGCGTAAGTTCGGGATCGTGAAGCTTGCTTAAGTCCATAAATGGACTTCTTAGCTTCCATACTAGATGTTCTTCACCCTTTACCACATAACCTTGGGTTCTTGCATATAGATATCTCTACCTTCTTCAAGGTAACCGTTTAGAAAAGCGGTTTTACATCCATTGCGAACCTCAAGGTTTAAGTGGGCTGCTATGGCGGAAGAATTACGATGGACTTGAGCATTGCTACGGTGAAAGGTCTCATCGAAATCGATGCCCTCAATCTGAGTGTACCCTTTATACACAAGCACGGCTTTAAAAGCGAAACCTCTCCATTTGAATCTCTTCCTCTTGTATACCCACTTACTACCTATGGCTTCCTTGTCATCGGTAGAGGTGTCTTTCGTATACATCCATAGGCTGTTATGGACTCCATTTCTAAGTCCATAGCGGTGTGCCATGATCTTGCATCAATGTCTTGTATACGCCTCTTGTATGTCCATGGGTCGATTATAGCTTGCTCGTTTCACGGGACTAAATCGAAGATTCACCCACGAGCGTAAATCGCCGGAGTTGACGAACAACCTTTCCACTACGATGGGCGCTCATCGGCACAATAGCAGCGATGGGTGCGATAACTTGTGGTTCTCTATCTTGCACAACTTGCGGATAGGAGCCACTTATGCCTGGTATCTCGGTGGAACTCGACCCACTTCAATTTCTTGAAGTATCGGTGTCGATCCTCCCACTGAGACACGACATCTCGTACCTTTGGCTCAATCGGTGGTGGAATACGATCATCTTCTAATTCTTGAAGAATTATTTCAACTTTGGATTTACGGTTTTTCATATAATCCTCTTCTAAGAATCGGGCATTAGTGCTAATAATGACCTTCTGATCCTTAGGACTATAGAAATAACCATCATTCGTTTCTCTAGGATAGCCAATAAACAGCCTTGCATCAGATCTAGACTCCAACTTGTCAGCCTTTTTGTTCAGCAGATGTGCTGGACTGCCCATATCCTTATGTGGTTTGAACTAGGCTTGCGCCAACTCGAAAGGGGTCTTTTCGACTGACTTGGATGGTACTAGATTTAGCAAGTATGCCGCTTGTTTCTAAAGCATACCCCCAGAACGAAATAGGCAACGTTGCATAACTCATCATTGATCTAACCATTTCTAAAAGAGTCCTATTTCTTCGCTCGACACATCGTTTCTTTGTGGTGTGCACGGTGTAGTGAGTTTGGAGGTGATCCCACACGCACCAAATAGTCCATAAACTTCGTTCTTGAGGTATTCGCCACCGCGATCGACCGCAGATGACTTGATACTTTTACCAACCGTCTCCACTTCCGCCTTAAAATCTTTGAATTTCTCGAAGCATTCGGACTTCTTTGTGAAGCGGTATATGTATCCGTGCCTTGAGTAATCGTCGATGAAAGTGACAAAATACCGTACCTCCACGAGCTTGTGTGGACATAGGTCCACAGAGGTCGAATGGATTAGCTCCAACACTTCTTTGGCTCTATAACCCTTCGCTTTGAAGGGTGCAGTCGACATATTTCCTTCTATACGAGATTCGCGGTGGGAGCAGATGGCGTGAGATCGCTGAACGCTCCATTGTTAGGCAGGTCTTTGGATCTTATTTAGATTGATGTGACCTAATCTAAGATGCGGAGAAATGTGGTGTCATCTTCTTGAAAACTTTCTCTTTTAGGTTTGATGTAGATGCAACATAATTAAAGGTATTATGTTTGGCGAAATAGTATAAAGCGAATTATATAAAGTGCCACCACAGATAACCGTCATTTCTTATGATAGAAACACCACTATAAAATCAATGAATATCCATAAATAAATAGTTTGAAATGAAATAAGGTTTCGCGAAACTCCAAAGACATATAAAACGTCTTTTAAAACTAAAACTGTTCTAACAAAACATAAAGTAACATCTCCGATTGCAACGGCCTCGACTTCGCGCGTTACCCATGGAGATCGTTATCTCACCATCAAGCAGCTCCTTGTCGCGAGAACCCCGCAGGTGTAACAAACATGATCGATCGCCAGATTCTACTACCCATGAATGAGTAGAACAAGTCGTTAAACATGTTTCCGTTACTAAAGCAAATGGCGTACCTTGAGCCTTGAGCTTGGGGCACTTGGCCTTCCAATGCCCAGTCTTGCCGCACTTGAAGCACTTGCCCCTCTCCTTTGGCTTTTTCAAGCCTCCAGTGGCAAACATGTTCTTGCTCCCACTGCCTCTACCACCTTTGGTGCCCCTTTTTCTTCTTCCATTTTTCAACGAAAAATTTGGGCCCCTAGATGTGCTAGCAAGGGCATGTGCTCCTTTACCCATGACTCTTTCCGCCGCCACGAGATCATTGAACAACTGACTAAGTGTATACTCGGTCTTGCTCATGATCGCATTCACAAGAAAATTCTCAAAAGACTTGGGTAGTGTGTTGAGGATGATATCGACCTTGCCCGCCGTCAATACCTCATCCCAACCGATCAAGACTATCCATGAGATGAGTCATGTGGAAGACGTGTTCATGGACCGAACTTCCTTCTTCCATCTTACACGCCAAGATTTCTCTCATTGTGTGGAAGCGGATCGTCGATCCGATCGCCCAAACTTACTCGAGACTTGACCATATTTCGATCGCGTCTACCATCGGTGATCTTTGCAGGCAAGCCTTTGGACATTGTAGTCATCATATAGCATTTGGCCATATTATTTGACTTATGCCAAAGTCCGCTTGACTCTCATTGTTCATTAGTCGATCGTCGATAAGGGCATCGGGTTTGGGAGTAGTGAGAACAAACATGTGTTCTTCAAATGATAAGAACATATTCCATGTTTCGTTTCCACTCGATAAAATTTGGACCGGATATAGGATTTTGTGCGAGCATATTGATAATCGGTGTAAGAGACATATTGATCGCTATAATTCCTACCAAAATAAATTGATAGTAAAGCGGCAAGTATATATATCGTATCCACAGGGACTGCGACTCGAGAACACAGCAAGTAATTAACACAGAATCTTTATTATTATCCAGGCAACAAAATCAAGAGAGAGGATTATAAACTAGAGTCGAAAATAAAGATAGGAATAAAACCAGATATAAAAGCCTGATCCTAGGGATGTACTTAACCTAACCAAATTCACACAATTAACCTATTAATTTGTTTACCAATTTAATCCACATTCATATGAAGGATCACTAATGCAACTATAGTTTCCGCCAGGACAGCCTATAGTAGTAGGTTAGCCTAAACTCTACCTCCGTCGGGTCTCAAGAAAGTAAGCTAATTACCAAAAGCACACAAAGATTTAACCTCCTCTGGTTCACCTATCTCAAAAGGTCTCAAGGCAAAATCGTATTATAAATTCCGATATCGATTATGCAATTAATTCCGCCAGACATCAATCACATAACTAACATGCATTAATATTGATAAGACACCAACACATGAGAATTAAAGCGAAATTATAAATCATGAATAGGGCGGCAAAAGCAGTATCAACGATTAATTATATAAATCTAGTTAGACATACAAACCACAGGATCAATCTGAACTTTAGCTACATAATTGAAATAACAAAACAATAAATAAATAAAGCACAAAATAAGATAGATAGATAAAACCGTAAGACTCCACGAAGAACAATTGTAGCGACTTTAATCAGGAAGAAATTACAATTCTAATACTAAACTATGAAATTGGAATGAAAATACTTAAAGAAAAGCTAAACTAAATTAAGCGGGAAAAGAACTTGCAAAAGAAAATAAAGAAGAATTCGTGTTCTGCTCTGGTATGGTGTTTTTTTAAACTAATGGTCTATCTCCCTATTTATAATGATTGCTAGCTCCCTTTCTCGTTCATAGTGCAAGCCTCCTCCATCTCGGACTACGATTCAGAAATACACTCGGACTAGGAGTCTCGCCTCGCGAGCGCATTGCTCTCCTACCTCGCGAGCCGGTCGCGATAACTAGTCATGGCGCTTTCCGTGTTGCCTCATGAACGTCCATCGCGATCATCTGTCACGATGCGGTCGCGATTCCTCTTCCGCGTGCATCTGTTTTCCTCGCGAGCAATGCCTCGCGAACTATGGTCGCGATAGCGTGTCGCGAGGCATGTCTGCATCTTCTTCGCGTGTAGGCCTCGCGCGACTTCCTTGCGAGCCTTTCTCCCCTCGCGAGGCGTGCATTTTTCTCGACTCATCATACGCGAGGATGGCTCGCGAACTTCAGTTTTCTTCAAACAAGCGCGAGGATGGCTCGCGAGTGAACGTTCCATTGTGCTTAAATGTGTGCTCGTGTGTCTTCTCCATTTTTAGATCAAAACCTGTGCTAAAATAACACAAAATACACACGACATCATATATTTCAAAGCAATTAAATAAATATGAAAATGTCGCTCAAATAATCATTTATCAATAATAAACGAGACAAATATATCCTTATAAATCATATAAAAATGAGGCTTATCACATATCCGAAAAGTAATGTAAACACATAAGCATACGATCGCACATAATTCGTAACAATAATATTGTAACCTTTTGATAAAACAATATTAATTGAAATCTCCAATCGCCCAAGGAATTCCACATGCAAGCCACGCGTGTGGACGTTTACACATGAACCCCTCGACCAGATTAAAAAAATATACCTTTTAGTCGTTTAATTTCAATCCATGTCAACTTATCCTTATGACACGTCTGACCATGCGCCGAGACGTCTGACCATGCGCCGAGGGCTGCTCAAATTACCGAGGCACACGATGATGCCGCCGAGCGCCCGTACGCCCTACTGCGTGCTGCTTGGCCGAAGCTGTCGAGGGCTTGCTGTCGATGCCGCAGAGACCTATCGCCCGTCCTGCTGCCGGATGCTGCCGAGACTCATGCTCAGCGTTCGAGCGGCGTGCTGCAAGCGCCGAGCACACCTAGCGTGCCGTCACCCTCGCGCCTGCATGTCCAGCCATCCGGCGAGCCTCCCGCTGTGTCGAACGATGGGACTCCATCGTATGTCTCGTTCTTCGGGTTCTTTGTCTTCGTTCTTCATTTTACAGATTAGATTTAAAAAAAAAAACCTAATCTAACCACGGATTTTCTCGTGGTGAAAAACGAAATCCCACAAAAAACCAAAAATTAAAAAAGAGCCACGATGAATGACAGATCCATATTTATTTAATTGCACATGTAATAATCAAACGTGAATTAATCCAACAGAGCCAAGATATTGATCTCAGGCTCTGATACCAATTGTAGGAAAATATGATTTTAACCATCTCCCGATGATCTATCTTGGATTTTTAATTCACCATATATTGATTATATTCCAAGCATGCACCTATATAATTAATTGCAACACGTTGGTGTTTTCTCGTGTTTACCTGCGAATTTGTTTGACAAAGAATAGGATCAAAACTCGTGCTTTGATCTTCTGGACTGTATCCCGTTTGCCAAAACTCAAATGCTGAGTGAGAGCAATCTATGAAGAGTAATGTAAAAATTCATCTTCTTCCATACTATGAAAATCTCGAAAATCCCAACTATATGATTAGGATGATTTTCGAAAACTTCTTCACTTAGGATTATTGTTCTTCTGATTTTCTCTCACCTTATATTTATAATGCAACCCTAGAAACCTATATGGATATGATCTCTACATATCTAATAAATATAATCATATCTTTTCAAGATAGAGAGGATCAGAACAAAGTCCCATTGAGACTCTCCTATGTGGTGGACAATTTTTAGCAGTTCCAGGCCTTGATGGGCCAGCCCATAGATCAAATGCAATGAATAAATATGGGCCTCAAATAAATTAATTATCTTATATTCAGCCCAAAACATAAATTAATTCATAAACATTTATTCATGCCACTAGAGAATAAATGCTGACTTACCATTTATTTCCAAAGTTGAGTCGAGCTTGCACTTAGACTTCATGAATCCCCGTATTTAAGATATCGCACGTCCATTGATTATTTAATTATTTCCAAAGTTGAGTCGAGCTTGCTCTTATCGAGGTTTAGATCAACGTAAAGTCACCGAGATCTAAGTTCTTCACGACGGTCAGATAGAAGAACTCATTTCACTGTGATCCATCAATACGTCGAGGCGTGCCGGTATAAACAAGCAACCAAGTCAAGTCACTTCTTATCTATACCGCAGCCTATACCGACAACTCGTCCTAAAGTTTTCTCAGCTGTGATCCTTTTTATATCTCATTAAGCTTGACCGATCATACAGACTTCTGTGATCTTCTACACACTATATGATCTAACTTATATATGAGATAAATGGACATAGATATGCAATGAAGTACACAATTCAGATAGGAGATTGTAATAGTGGTAACAAGAATCACTGTATACAAGCTCAACCAAATCTGTTTCCAGTATACAAATCCAACATATCCACTACCGAATTCTCACCCTAAACAAGATACAGACAAACTTAGGTAAGGATACCAACATTAACGTCGACCCGATGCAGACCTGTCCGTCCCAATCCGACATATAAAAGTGTCAGTGTTTCATTTGTTGTGAATAAACGTATCATTTGTTCTAATTAAATTTATCAATTGCTCTAAAAAAATCTATCACTTGCTCTAGATAAATATTGTGAACAAATGCATCATTTGTTGTGAATAAACGAATCATTATATTGTGGGTAAATGTATCAAGAACTCTTAATAAATGTATAACATTTTCTAAATAAATATATCATTTATAAGTTTAGCATACTTACATTAACGAGTCAAGGTCGGATTAGCCCAAGACCTGTCCTTAGGTAACGACGCTCTTATGGAAGTGCGCCTCACAAGATTAACGTTTAAATATGTGAATTCAAGTACGGATTTGTACTTCGAAAATATTTGTGGTCAAACACTTCCACGTGTGGCACCATGTCATGTGTGCACTGTTTACAACTGAAACAGTTGTTTGCTATTGAAAAATAACTAGTGGTTATATGAAACCACTGTTTTTTATTACATAGTTACTTATATGTGCACAGTGACCAACTCATATTTGTTTAGTACTTGTCTGTAACAAATATCTTGGGAAGCCCCCAAACCAAATATCTTAGAACTTGACTAAATTTTTGGAATAATTCTTGATAGGATAAGGCCCAACTCCCAGGGCCCAAGCGTCGGTACCAATATAAATAAGCCTGACATGAAGCTCGATCCAAACAAGTCCCTTGAAGAAGGCTCCTAAACCGGTGGGAGCAGCAGAATATTCGGTCATATCTAAGAGAATCCTAATTAGAAGATATAGGATTCAAATCCTATCTTAGAATAGATCTGGATTCGAGATCTAGGTCGTATAATTGTGTATAAATAGAGGCTAGATTAAGCGAAAAGGATCATCTACACTTTTTGTAATCACTCCTCATATTATCAATACGAATACTCTCTCTCCCGTGGACGTAGATCTTATTCATAGATCGAACCACGTAAATCTTTAGTGTTCTTGCGTGCATTTATTTCCTAACGAAATTAAGATCGATCCTTTGGCGCCGTGCGTGGAAAGCGAAATTTTGTGTCTTCGATCAACCATTGTCTACCGGGAATCAATCACGACAATGAGAACAAGAAGTCTTGCATCCAGAGCCGCTGCCGGCAACAACAGCAACAACGGCGACGAAACACGCCGAGCTCAGCTCGGGAAAAACCCGATCAGAGAATCGATCCCCGAAGAATGCGTCTGAGCCTCGACGAGCAAGGCGATCCCATCCTGCATGAAGCGAGGATACCAAAGCGATGGAGATCGCAATAGTAACCAGGAGAACCTCGGCTCATGATTGAACCTTAGCGGCGCGTCGAGGGTTTTCTTGAGAAAAACAAAGAGTTTCCTCAATACCTCGGCCAAGCACAAGGCGGCGGCGTCTTCCCGAAGAAAGAATGCGAAGCCTCGTCTAAACACGAGCACCACGGCGGTGGATCCCCAGCATCAAGTTATGGGCGCTCATACCTGCTGCGAGTTGGGCCCCAAACCAATCGCGCAAGGGGCGAACAACAGCGGGAAAGGGCGTCGTGACCGGCGTGAAGTCGGTCTAAAGATCAAAATGAGTTGATCGACGAACTCCACCCCACTCTCGAGGCGGCTTCGATGGGTAAGGAATATAGTCACCCGTTCTCAAGCGAAATACTTGACTCCCGCTCACGACAAATGCCGGGTGCCAAGCATCGCCCCTCTGACGGACTAAAGGACCCAGAACTTCCTCTCACGGTTCGATACAATATGATTAACCAGCGCCTCGGCCGCGGTTCATATGTGCAAGCTCTTCACAGTTGCTAGTCGACAGCGCCCGTCGGTGGTTCGACGACCTACCTCCGGGAGCATTGGGTCTATCGCGACGATGGCAGCCTTCCATGAAGGTTCTTCCGGAAGGTGGGTCGAAGGCGTCGTCGACCACACCTCACTCACCGTGAGGCAAAGCGGGGCAGTCGTGGCGACTTTATGACCAGGTTCAATAAGGAGTGCACGAAGGTCGAGGCGTGAATGACCTTCTCATCGTCTCGGCCTTCCAGCGGCATCTGCGGGGGCCACAGTGAAAAGAAATCGTCAATCTGAGCCTCGTACTATGGCGAACTATAGCGCATAGCCGATCGGTTCGCCAAGGCGGGCGAGGCGATAGAAAAGCGGTAGGAAAAGGAGCCCTCGAAAAAGAAGAAGAGATGAAGGGCGAGGAGACGAAGCGAGGCCGGCGAAGTGCGCTTGGAGGATCGCCGCCCATAGAGTCGAGGCTCGGACCGTGCGGCACCTCGGGCGACCTCAATACACTCATTTAGCGAAGCCAGAGGCGAAATCTCTGAACTCCACATGGACAGAGTTAGAAGCCTCGACCAATGATAGGGGGTCAAAGCGTCGAACTAAGGACAAATCTTTGTTCTTTCCATGAGGATTACAGACGCGATACGGAGGAGAGAGATCTCATGGGAGACATCGAGATGTTGGTATAGGATGGAGTCTGAAAAAGTACAAGGACAAGGCCGGCGGTGGCGATCTGAAGCCCCAAGCGAGGTCGAGAAGAGGGAGGCGGGAGAAGAGGAAATGTGCCCCTCACAAGAAAACAAAGCGCGACAGACGAAGAAGGAGGCAGCGAACCCCAATATGGCGGGTCCTCTCCACCATCACGGGGCTCCCATTGGGGTTCTGAGGTCCTCCTCAAAGGCTGAAACAGTCCCCACACCTCGAACACATCAACAAGAGGTTCAAAAGGAATGACGATCACTTTCTCGAGGATGACCCGTACCGCAGATGGTTGCCCACCGGGATGCTGGTGATCCATGCGATGGTCGCCAACAAGTTAGTAAAGCGGCGTATATATCGGCGGTGGGCGCATCGGTGAGCATCACTCTTCAAAGAATGCTTGACAAGTTAGGAGTAGAGAGCGGCGCCTCGGCGCGAGCACTTCACCACTCCGAAGCTTCGTGCAGGGAAGAGACCGCCCGAGACGGGGTGATCGACCTACCCGTCAGATGGGAAGGGCACCAGGCTCTACCAAAGTGGTGCAGTTCTTCGTGGTGGTGCCCACTCGCCATACAACATCATACTTGGGCGAGGCGGCTAAGCGCGATGAAGGCGGTGTGCTCAACCTACCACACGATAAAAATCCCACAAGAGGAGGATAGCCGTGATCAGGGAGACCGAAGCAAGCTAAGGAATGCATGCAGTCGCCACGAGAGGTGCGAGGACTTGGTCCGGCACCCGCAAGCATAACAACCAAAGAAACGAGGAGTTGGGCAGGGAAGGCGTCGCGGCCCGGAGAACTTCGATAGAGGAAGTCGCGTTATGCGAAGGCGAACCATTTAATGTCGTAAAGTTGGCTCTACGGTGTACCTCGACTAAGGAAGCAGATCATCAACTCTAAGGAATTCGAGGCGTGTTATTTGGTGGCCCCTTGACATGATCGGGTTCTCACCAACTATCATCACACACCGTCTCAACATTGACAACGATGTAAAACCAGTTCGGCAAAAGCAGCGGTTTTTTGCGGCGAGCGGAATCAAGTCATCCATGACGGGTGAAGCAATTATTAAAAACGCATCTTGTTGAAGTCGAATATCCGACTGGATAGCCAACCGGTAATGGTGAAGAAAGGTGGAGGAGGGTGGCGAATGTGCATCGATTATACCGATCTCAACAAACATTGCCCTAAAGGCATTACCCCTTCCACATCGACAAGAAGGTTGGCGTATTGGTCGGTCTGAAGTCTTGACTTCTGACACTGTCTGAGGGATATCACGAGGTCTTGATGGATGGCGAAGCAGCGCAAAACGACCTTCATTACGGAGACTTGGTCTTCGCATACGAAAGATGCCATTCGGACTTAAGAATCGGGGGGCACCTATCAAGGATGGTAGACAAAATATTCCACCCTACATGGGGCCGGAATGTGGAAGTGTCGTAGATGACATCGTCGTCGAGAGCATTGAGGAAGCCGCATGTGTTGCCGACCTCGGGATCGTCCTCGGCCTACTCGAAAGGTCGACCTAAAATGAACCCCAAAATGCCGTTCGCGATTCGGTCGAAAAATTTACGGGGTGTTGGGTTTCACAAGAGGTTTAAAAGCGAATCTGTCGAGGTTCAAACCATTGTAGAGATGAAGATGCCAAGTGTTGGATTTGTATCTTGAAAGCGGTTTGGTTGAGCTTGTATACAAAGTTTCCTGTTACCACTATTACAATCTCTATCTGATTTGAATACTTGATTGCATATATCTGTGTCCCTTATCTTATATATAAGTTAGATCATACGGTGTGTAGAAGATCACGGAAGTGCAGTATGATTGGTCGAAACAATGAGATATAAAAGTTTCTGGTGAGACAACTTGAGGGCGAGTTGTCGGTATAGGCTGCAGTATAGATAAAGTGACTTGACTTGGTTACTTGTCTATCTTTGTGCGTCTTTGGCGTATTGAAGGATCACGGTGAGATGAGTTCTTCTGTCGACCGTAGTGAAGAACCTGATCTCGGTGACTTACGATGATCTAAACCTCGATAAGGTATTAGGTGAGTATGAGTTCTTGACCATCACTTTGACTTGTTATGGGTGAGGTTATATGTTCTAACCAAGATTCTCCGCATCTTGGGTGGTGGCGATCTTGTATGTCACGCTAGTTATACATGTCAGTCACCGTATCCGTTTAGGATGATGGCGTCCCTTAAGGAGCTCAAAGGTTTATTGTACTAAACCTGCGGGTTGAGTTAGCTCAAGTACAATAATAAGGTTGAGTGGTACTACTTAGGAATTAAAGATATTAATTATTTTAGCGATCGAATCTATAAATAATTAATGGACGTTCGATATCTTAAATCTGAGGATTCGTAATGTCTAAGTGCAAGCCCGACTCAACCCGGTAATAAAGGGTAAGTCGACATTCTTTCTCTAGTGGCATGATCAAATGTTTATAAATTAATTTATGTTAAAATTTGAACATAAGATAATTAATTTATTTGAGGCCCATCTTTATTCCTTGCATTTGATCCTGGTGGCCCATCAGGGCCATAAGCGAGAAGAAAATCGGCGCCTATTGTGTCTCCATGGAAGGATTTTATTCTCTTTATCCTATAAGGATATTATTATATTTATGGGATATGCATGGATCATTTCCTTATGGGATTATGGTAATGCATTATAAATATAAGGTAGAGATAAAGTCTAGGTTAATGCTCACAATTAAACCTAGTATTTTTGAGAATCACTGAGAGCTTTGTGAGGTTTTCGAAAATTCCATAGAGTGATTGGGTGATTTTCGAAGCATTCTCCATAGATCGTCCTCACTCGGCGTTGGAGATTGGCGGCCGGGATCTGATCCGGAAGATCAAAGCACGCAGTCTCGATCCGTTCATCCCGTTCATCCTCGGCGGATCAAAGGTAAACACGAGAAAACCCTACGTGTTGCAATTAATTAAATAGGCAGCATGCGAGGAATATAATCAATGTATGGTGAATTAAATATCGAAGATAGATCCTCGGGCGAGAGCTGAACATATGTCATCTGTACAATTGGTATCGAGCACAGGATCGAGATCTTGGCTCTGTTGGATTAATTCACGTTTGATTATTACGTGCGCTTAATTAATTGTGGATCTTTAGTTCATCGTGGCTCGTTTTGTTTTTGTTGGGTTTTGTTTTCACCACGAGAAAATCCGTGGTTAGATTAGATTTTTCATGTAAATCTTATACGTAAAGAAGAAACGAAGGCAACCACAGCGAGGCGACAAAGAATCGGGAGAAACGGACGCCACGGTAGCCCTCGGCGCCGTCGCGCGTGTCAGCGGCGGCGGGCGAGGCGGTGGGCAGGCGGGCAGGCGGCAGCGCACGCTTTCGGCGAGCGAGCGGTGCGGCGCGCGCTTAGCGTCGCGGATGCCTCGGCACCCTCGGCGGCGTCGTCGGCGCTTCGGCGTCTCGGCGGCGGCGGCACCATCGGGCGGCGAGCTTGGCGGCTCGCCCTCGTCGGCGCTTCGGCGGAAACCTCAGCGTGGTCAGGCGGGCGGCGGCGCGTGACATTCGCGGGTTCCTCGGCGCTCGGCGAAACCGCGGGAAACCTCAGCGAGGTCTCGGCACGTCTTGGCGCTCGGCGGCAGCGAGGGGCGTCTTGTAGGCGGCGGCCTCGGCGGCAGCGCCTGCGGCGTTCTCGGCGGCTCGGCGGCGGCGGCGCTATCTATGCTGTGGAAACCTCGAGCATGCTTTCGGTAGGGTGCTGTGACAGGCGGCCTTGGTCTTGAATCTCGCCGAGGCCTCGGCGGCGCTCGGCGGCCTCGGCGAATTCGCGCGAAACCTCAAAGTCGCCGATTTTCTCGGCGGTGGGGCGGCGGTGCAGCGGTCTTTGGGCGCGCATGGGTTGTGCCCTAGCGCGCGGCCCAGCCCTAGTTTCTGACCCGGCCCGTTTTAGTTCTGGGTCGACCCGACCCGGTTTCGACCCAGACCCATTTTTCCAGCCCGATTCCAGATTTTAAGCCCGATCCGGCCTGTTCCACCGATCCGGCCCAAATCCAGTTTTGACGAATCCGGTCCGTGCCCGTGCACGCGAGGCCCGTTTTCGAAGTTTATTTCTGTACTTTGCAATTCTATGTAATAGATTAGGCAAGAAAGTGCAGGTTCCACGAGTGGGCCACGATGAACGTTTTTATTTTATTTTTATCGTTCATTGCATGTCGTGGATGTTTATATTATCGATAGCATGCTATGTATGTTTAAATTCGTTGACAAACCTTTAAGTGTTTCACGTATTTAAGTGCGCATAGTAAGCATGCTAGGTTTATCGCGTTTTCAAGCATATTTTAGAATTGCGAGCATGTTTTACATGTTGAGTTCTATGAACAAGCATCTTTGGGATTACGTGATCTGCATGGACAAACCTTTTGAATAAAAGACTAAGCAAGCAACCCGACATATTAATTTTTCAAATTAAAATGTCAAGACCTCCACCTTTTGATCTCTAAACAAAGTGAGGCCTTGTGAGTGGCGATCACCAGCGTGGCTTGCTTGCTTTTTATCATAAGTTTGTTAGATGAGATTTCTAAATAAAATATTTTAAATCTATTGAGAAGTGGGAGTTTCATGTATGCGTCCACACAGCATTAGCTTGCATGTGCGATTTTCATAAGTTCTCTAGAGATAGATATAAAATGAGATAACAAAAGAATTTGAATTGGGCGGTATGGTCAGTGAGTATGCCAATTCTAAGAATTCATTTTCTGCTGTTAAAATTGTGGTCATTGCTTAGACATCACCTCGAGTACAACTTCCACGAAGTCCCTTCTTGCGATAGTGATGTGGTCTAGTAAGGTCAATCGTTAATTTCATTTGTCATAAGGTTAAGTTGACATGGATTGAAATTAAGCGACTAAAAGGTATATTTTAGTGCAGTCGGGGGTTCGTGTAATAGCGTCCACAGCGTGGCTTGCATGTGGGATTCCTTGGGCGATTGGAGGTTTCAATTAATATTGTTTTATCAAAGGTTACAATATTATTATTCTGAATTATATCGATCGTATGCTTATGTGTTTTCATTATCTTTTCGGATATGTCTCTTACGCGATTATCAATATGCTCGCTTTAAAATCCCTTATCGGTCCAAATTTTATCAGTGGAAGCGAAACATGGAATATGTTCTTATCATTTGAAGAACACATGTTTGTTCTCACTACTCCTAAACCCGATGCCACTACGGCGCATCGACTAATGAGCGGCGAGTCAAGAAGACTTTGGAATAAGTCGAACAATATGGCTAAATGCTATATGATGACTACTATGTCCAAAGGCTTGCGGTACATCATCGATCGATGGTGAGCCGGCGATATTTGGTCAAGTCTCGAGGTAAGTTTGGGCGATCGGATCGGACGATCGCTTCCACACAATGAAAGAAATCTTAGCGTGTAAGATGGAAGAATGAAGTTCGGTCTATGAACATGTCTCCCACATGACTCGTCTCATGGATAGTCTTGATCGGTTGGGAGGAGGTATTGACGGCGACCGAGGTCGATATCATCCTCAATACCTTTGCCCAAGTCTTTTGAGAACTTTCGGCGTAAATGCGATCATGAGCAAGACCGAGTTTACATAGTCGGTTGCTTAATGATCTACGTGGCTGCGGAAGGAGTTATGGGAAAAGGAGCACATGCTCTTGCTAGCACATCTAAGGGCCCAAAATTTCCGTTGCAAAATGGGAAAGAAAAGGGGCACCAAAGGTGGTAGAGCGAGGAAATAGTGTGAGTAATGGGAGCAAGAACATGGTTGCCAGGAGGCTTGAAGAAGCGAAGGAGAAGGGCAAGTGCTTCAAGTCTTGGTGAGGCGGGCATTGGAGGCTAAGTGCCCTATGCTCGAGGCTCAGTCGCCGTTTGCTTTAATGTGAAACATGTTTAGCTTCTTGTTCTACCCATTCTTGGGTAGTAGAACGAGTGCGGCTGATCATGTTTGTTACACCTTGCGGGGGTTCTGCGGACAAGGGGCGAGTAATGGCGAGATAACGATCTCCATGGGCAGCGGCGAAAGTCGAGGCGGTTGCAGTTGGAGATGTTTCTTTGTGTTTGGAACAACAGTTTAGTTTTGAAAGGCGTTTTATATGTGGCCAGATTTTCGGTGGAACCTTGTTTACATTTGAAATTATTTTCTCATGAATATTACATTATTTTTGATAGTGGTGTTTCTATCATAAGAAATGAAGAAGTTATCGTGTTGGCACTTTATATAATTAACTTTATACTATTTACGCAAAACATAATACCTATAACTATGTTGCATCTTCATCAAACCACTAAAAGAAAGTTTTCTTAGCAAGATGACACCACTTTTCTCGGCATCTTAGACTAGGTCACGTCAATCTAAATAGGATCCAGGCGGCTAAGAATGGGCGTTGGGTAATCTCACGGTTACTCAGTTCCGGTCTGCGAATCACATATAGAAGGTAAGATGTCGACCGGACCCTTCAAGCGAAGGTTATAGAGCCAAAAGAAATGTTAGAGCTAGTCCATTCGACTGTGTGGACCAATGTCCACAAGCTCGTGGAGAATGCAGTATTTTGTCACTTTCATTGGCGATTACTCGAGAGTGCGGATCGTATACACAACCGCATAAGTCACGAATGCTTTGAAATTCAAAGAGTTTAAGGCGGAAGTGGAGCGAAGCTAGGTAAAAGTATCAAGTCGCTGCGGTCGATCGCGGTGGCGAATACCTCGATAACGAGTTTATGGACTATCTAGTGAAGTGTGGGATTACGTCCCGGTACGCCTTCACCAGGGCACCACTGACAAAATGGTGTGTCGGAGGCGAAGAAATAGGACTCTTTTGGAAATGGTTAGATCAATGATGAGTTATGCTACATTGCCTATTTCGTTACGGGGTATGCCTTAGAAAGCAGCGACATACTTGCTAAATCTAGTACCATCAAGTCGGTCGAAAGACCCGCTTTCGAGTTGTGGTTTGGGCGAAGCCGGTTTAAACCACATAAGGATATGGGGCGATCCGACTGCGTCTTTGAACAAGAAGGCGACAAGTTGGAGGCTAGATCGGCCTTAAGGCTGTTTATTGGCTATCTAGAGGAGCGAAGGTGGTTTATTCTATAGTCTAAGGATCGAGAAGGTCATTATTAGCACTAATGCTCGATTCTTGAGAGGACTACATGAAAATCATAAATCAAAGTTGAAATCATTCTTCAGAATTAGAAGATGATTGTATTCCACCACCGATTAGGCCAAGGTACGAGATGTCGAGTCTAGTGGGAGGATCGACACGGATACTTGAAAATTGAAGTGGGTGAGTTCCTTTGGAGATACCGGCCGTACAGTGGTACTACCGACAAGTTGTGCAGATGAGAACCACAAGTTTACGCCCACCGTTGCCATAGTGCTGTAGAACCTCGTCGTAGTGGGAGGTTGTTCGTCGACCCGAGCGATTTATGTTGGTGGGACAATCTTGGGATATAGTCGAGGAAGCGAGCGAGCGATAATCGACCCATGGACATACAAGGAGCGTCTGAGACATTGATGCAAGATCATGGCACCGCTATGGACTTAGAAATGGAGTCCATACATGCTATGGATGTATATAAAAGACACCTCTACCGGATGGCGAGGAAGCCGTGGGTAGTAAGTGGATATACAAAGGAAGAGATTACGATGGAGGGTTTCGGCTTTTAAAGCCGGGCTTGTGGCGAAAGGTACACTCAGTTGAGGGCATCGATTTCGATGAGACCTTTTCGGCGTAGCAATGCTCAAGTCCATCGAAATTCTTACAGCCATAGCCACTTGAACTAGAGGTTTGGCAAATGGATGTTAAAACCGCTTTTCTAAGCGGTTACCTTGAGGAAGGTAGAGACATCTATGTCGACAACCCGAAGGTTATGTGGTAAAGGGTGAAGAGCATCTAGTATGGAAGCTTAAGAAGTCCATTTATGGACTTAGCGAACCTCGATCATGGAACTTACGCTTTGGCGAGGTGGTAAAGTCCATGGATTTACCAGTTGCCTAGCGAGTTGTGTGTATCGGTTAGATGTTAACGGTGATGTGGTATTTCTTGCACTTTATGTAGATGACATTCTTCTAGTTGGCAACAACGTGAAGGCTGTTATCGAGGCGTAAAGAGTTGGTTATCGATCGATTTCAAATGAAAGACTTAGGAGATCGGCGTACATTCTTGGGATCAAGGTTTACGAGATCGCAAAAGAAAATATTGAGCTTATCTCGGGCGTCTTACATTGATCTTGTGATTACTCGTTTTAGTATGCGGACCGCGAAAAGGATTGCTACCTTTGAGACATGGCGTTCCTTTATCTAAAACGCGATCACCTATGTTGCAAAGGAGATAGAGGAAATGAGACAAGTTCACTACGCTTCGCCGTAGGAAGTCTCATGTGCGCAATGCTATGCACGAGGCCGATATACGCTATCACGGTAGGCATAGTAGCTAGATATCGATCTAACCTGGACAAGCTCATTGAATTGCGATAAAGCATACTCAAGTACGAAAAGGACTCGAGATTATAGGCTAGTTTACCATGCGAGATAGTCTAATGCCTTTGGGTTATCTGAGACTCGGTTTCCAAGTGGCCGTGATGAGAAAAATCGACCTCGGGCTATGTGTTTACCTTGGGAGGTGGAGCCGTATCTGGCGGTCTGCGCGGCGATGCATTGCGGACTCTACCATGGAAGCCGAATATGTAGCGCGGGAGGCTTCTAAAGAGGCTGTATGGTTCAAGAACTACCTCGTGGATCTAGATGTGGTACTGGTTTGCCCAAGAGTATCATAGTTTCTTGTGATAACTTTCGGTGCGATGTGCAAGCTCGAAGGAACCACGGACCCACAAAGCGACCAAACACATAGAGAAAGTACCATGTCATCACAAATCGTTAGGCGAGTGGCGTGCTGATTGAAAAGATTGATCTGACGGAAAATCTAGCGGATCCATTCACGAAGAGCACGCATAAAAGTCTACGATGGACACGTTAGAGGACTTGGTTTGCGGATGATGGCACCCACTTAGAAAACTTTTGTATAAGTGGGAGAAGCAAAGTGATGGTTGTTTGTAATAGCTAGTAGAGACACATTGTATACTAAAGTTTGCTTTAGTATAAGTGGGAGATTGTTGGATTTGTATCTTGGCGGTTTGGTTGAGCTTGTATACAATGTTTCTGTTACCACTATTACAATCTCTATCGATTTGAATACTTGATTGCATATATCGTGTCCCTTATCTCATATATAAGTTAGATCATACGATTGTGTGAAGATCACGAAGTACGTATGATTGGTCGAGCTTAATGAGATATAAAAGTTTCACTGTTGAGACAACTTGAGGGCGAGTTGTCGGTATAGGCTGCGATATAGATGAAGTGACTTGACTTGGTTGCTTGTCTGTCTTTGATGCGTCTTTGGCGTATTGAAGGATCACGGTGAGATGTGTTCTTCTGTCGACCGTAGTGAAGAACCAGATCTCGGTGACTTACGATGATCTAAACCTCGATAAGGTATTAGGTGAGTATGAGTTCTTGACCATCACTTTGACTTGTTATGGGTGAGGTTATATGTTCTAACCAATTCTCCGCGTCTTGGGTGGTGGCGATCTTGTATGTCACGCTAGTTATACATGTCAGTCACCGTATCCGTTTAGGATGATGGCGTCCCTTAAGGAGCTCAAGGTTTATTGTACTAAACCTGCGGGTTGAGTTAGCTCAAGTACAATAATAAGGTTGAGTGGTACTACTTAAGGAATTAAAGATATTAATTATTTTAAGCGATCGAGAATGCTATAAATAATTAATGGGCGTTCGATATCTTAAATACGAGGATTCGTAATGTCTAAGTGCTGGCTTGACTCAACCCGGTAATAAAGGGTAAGTCGACATTCTTTCTCTAGTGGCATGATCAAATGTTTATAAATTAATTTATGTTACGAAATGAACATAAGATAATTAATTTATTTGAGGCCCATCTTTATTCCTTGCATTTGATCCACAGGTTTGGCCGTCAGGGCCCTTAAGCGAGAAGAAAATCGGCGCTATTGTCTCTCTGATGGAAAGTTTTATTCTCTTTATCCTATAAGGATATTATTATATTTATGGGATATGCATGGATCATTTCCTTATGGGATTATGGTAATGCATTATAAATATAAGGTAAGAGATAAAGTCTAGGTTAATGCTCACAATTAAACCTAGTATTTTGAGAATCCACCTCCAGAGCTTTGTGAGGTTTCGAAAACTCCATAGAGTGATTGGGTGATTTTCGAAGCATTCTCCATAGATCGTCCTCACTCGGCGTTGGAGATTGGGCAGCGGGATACGATCCGAAAGATCAAAGCACGAGTCTCGATCCGTTCATCCGTTCATCCTCGGCGGATCGAAGGTAAACACGAGAAAACCCCTACGTGTTGCAATTAATTAAATAGGCGCGTCTAGGAATATAATCAATGTATGGTGAATTAAATATCGAGATAGATCCTCGGGGCGAGGGCTGCGACTAAATATAAAGGCTGACCGGTGCCATTGAGCAGACCAACGATGTCGATCACGGTTGCATGAAAGGCCATGGGCTTTGTACTCTCAAATCGGTGCAGGGTAAACCTTGGCTGTGGAATGAAGGCGGCGCCCGGACATTTTTGACAAGTTCGGTGAATCTTGAATAAGTGTGGGCGATAATATCCACCTCAGCGTCTTTTTGAAAGAGCTGGGAGGCCGATGTGGCTAGCAAGATCCTCTGTGAATTTCATTAAGCGTAGTCGAACCTTACGGTCGAGCGCCTCGGGAGGGGTTGAAGGTAAGACTTCGGTAGAAGGCCCTCGTACATAAGATCTTGGGATTTCACCATCGTCTTTTTGGCTTCAGCGATCCGAGGTAATGTGTGGACTTCGGGTATGCTTTTAGGGGCGTCGTCAGGTTTGGTTCGACCTCGAGATAACAACGATGTGAAATATCATCTTCTGAATGAACTTCACTCTTTGCGGTTGTCGATGTGA